>JABCKU010000077.1:26710-58314 GCA_018221655.1 Myochromella boudieri | reverse complement strand
CAGACCTCAGGCTGGAGCGTAAATCCAAATTAAGTAATTAACCGGTGACAGCTCAGCCTTGTTCGGGCCCGACGTCCATTGGGCACCTGGACAATTGGACATCAGCCCATCAGACACTAGCGCCAGCGGTCAGACCTTCTGCAAAGATCGATATGGTCCTAAGGCAGTGTCTGCAAAACTCGTGAGAAGAACGTGGAAAAGTCTCATGAGCCCTGAGTTCTCTGAGATAAAGGAAGGGAGATATTTAACCAGTGTTTTAGTGGGTAGGGGAGAAAGGCGACCGCCGGGCCGGAATAGGTAACTGTTCAGGCCCGGAATAGCTGACTTCCGAGCCCCACACTAGACGTTAAGACGTCTGTGCGTAACAGCATTTCTCCGGAAGTGGTCTCTCCGTTATCCTTGAATAATGATATCAATGTTTGTTTATGCTATAAATTTATGTCTAGGGTGAAAACCCACTCTATACTGGTCTACAAGGCTGACTTTGTGAGCTGTTGTGGACCACAAAAGTACCACAAAAAAAACAAAAAAAAACAAAAAAAGGAATGGCGGATATGAGGTTCGTGTCAGCTCATAATGACAAAACGAAGAGGAACAGATGGTGTTTGAGCGAGTTGATGGATGAGTCCCAGAATGCGTGTTTGCACTTCGCTACCAACACATTCATCGAGGGCATCAATCACAATAACAGATGGTTTGCCCACGCCGTTGTCGTCTAAAGCCTCTACTTGAAAAGGCTCGATAAGGAGCTTCTCGATTTGAATATTGGCAGCACTGTGGATTGACAATGGGTCTTTCTCTAATAAAGAGCATAACCTTCTCTGAAATCCAGGGATAGAAATTGTTAGATGAAAGGCAATTGTTGGAAACAGATGGCGGTCGGTATTTTGAGTGGAATGTCCATTGGAGAAGAAGAAACTAGCAGCCAAGCCACCCCGCTTTGCTAAGCGCTCACACAGCGTCTGAGCTATTGCCGATTTCCCAGAGCCAGCAGGGCCATGTACCCACATCACTCTGCTCCCTTCCACAGTTGGATCTGCATCCGCCCACGTCGTGAGGTGGTCCAGAATATCAGCTCGAGTGTCAGGGTAGCATTGTGGAGGTGGTTCTCGTTCCTTTGAGTCGTAAGCAGCGCCAGTTGAGATAGACATCATCGGTAAGGCATAAAGGCCTGAGTGCGCAGTCAGTGCCTTCGAATGGCTGTGGATATTATGTGTGGAATGTACTTGGTTCGGAAGACTCAGATTGAAGTTGAATATCAGTGAGGCTGCAACCATTGAGCACAAAGTTGTGGGCATGGGCAAAGGACATACTAATGGTGGTGGGAGGATGAGGAAGGAAGCGTCGCCCACAGCATGCACAGGTACCTGATCAGTGATAAAGGGCTGTACTGTTTGTCATGTGTCAAAAACGAGACTTGCACGAGGCAAAACTTTGATGAATAGGTTGGTCTTGTAGTAGTCTGTAAACCTCTAAGGTGAGCATTTAAAACTTGCAGGAGAGCTTACTACATTTTCCTGATATGAGCCAATAACTCCCAATTGCACGGGGGTTACCCTTCTGTGAGTTTGTAGGGAACGTTGAGATTATTTATAATTTGGGTGTGTATATGCGTTATATTGAATTGTTTCTTTTCACTTACGCCTGCAGCCCCTAGTACACCGTCTCTTGCAGTTCCACTCAAGTCCTCAAGCATCGCTCCATGACGAGCGTGCCTGCCAGGTGTAGAAAAACATGACGAGAATCAAGCCACAACTTACACTGCTTCCATCCCGCAAAACTCGTGTCCCTACATTATTTTCCCATCCCACAACACTATGGTTGTTTCTGTTCTAAGGGCAGCATCAGGGCCGGGATCTGGGGAGGTGAATTTGAAGCTGACATCGAGGTGGACGGTCGAAATGTTGTTTGGTGTCGTTCAGATGGCTCATTCGGGCCCGACACTGGCTGTTCTCCAGCGTCGAAGTCCTCATCGCCAACAACAGCCTTCCCGATCCTGATCCAAGACAGAAAGAGATTTGCGCAAAACTCGGAGTCGCGCAGCTCACCAAACTTCTTCTCTCTCCACATTGTACTTTCGCACCTCATTTGCATAACCTCAGGATATTAGGAGCCGACCCTCTCTTTGGCACGGAGAGGGCCTCGCCAGTGCAATATACGGAGCTATGTGCACATATCGAGAGGATCGTCCCTTTGTTGACCCAAGTCCAAGTTCTGGGCATCGACACTCTTACGTGGTCCCTACTCCCCGCTCGGGCCAAAGCTATACTAGGATCCCTCAGAAACGTCACCGCTATGCATTGGACCTACACCACATGCGATAACACCTTCCAGCTATTCTCATTCATCTCTAAAAGCTTCCCCAAACTCGAAACCATTTCCTTACAGGGTTTATTCCTCTACGACGTCGATGCATCCCTCGCAAAGGAAGTGGCGCGTAACAAGTCGTTAACTACACCACTCTGTCGCCGTCTCGACAAGTTTGTAATGACAATTGACGAATCCATGGTCACCCTACCCCTGCTCTTCGTCTCTGAAGCTCCCGCGATTGTGAATTTGCGAAACTTGACCTACGTCGATATCGGCCTCGAGTCCGGGGACAACACCATCCACGTCGACAGATTCCTGAAAGCCATCGGCCCGGGTTTGGAAACACTTCATCTGTGGTTCTGGGAGGATAGCCTCCCGCTATCCAGGCCAGGTGCGTATATATAGTCGCAACATTTTCAATATAGTGACTAAATCGGGGGGATTCTGTAGAAGGCGAGAAGAAACTACCCCTTTCCCTATCTGAGAACGTCAACCTTAAAACCATGGAAATCGGCACCTGGCGTTTCCCAAACGACTCCTGGTGGTTGGAAGACATATTTGACACTCTCGCATCGCCACTAGTCCTTATCAAGCTTTACATGAAGTTCCAACATTGGCATAGGAGACGATCTATACGAGCCTTCGACTTCGCCCCCCTCGAGCGTAGTCTTTTGTCGGGTGGATCGGATCGGAAACGTTGTCTCCATATCGCGGTGGAGCCTCATTCTAGACCTCAGTTCCGTAGGATATGTGAGACGCTTGAGCAGGCCATGTCTGAGCTGAATCGGAGGGAGCTGTTGTTCATATTGCATTCGCCGCCGTTGCCTGTGTTGGATATTGACCCATTTGATCTGTACCTGCCTGCCTGAAGAACGGAAGTCTTCGTGAAGACGCTAAACTATTTAAAAGATTATTGCTATGCTGCCATAACACCACGTCCTATTTACCTTCTTTGCTGCTAGCCAAACTCTCGTATTCATATTATGTGGTGCGTTTCATCAGTCCTCCGAATGTCACGCCCGATTTCACTCATGGTTTTGTCCCATAACAGAGTAAATCACGATGTGTTGAAGTATTTTTAAGTTCCAGTTGGCTGATTCGCTCCCACCAATTCGAATGGAGCCAGTGTCGCGCAAGACGTTCCATTTCAGAGGTTCTAAGATCTGACAGAGTGTTTTTGATAGGATTTCCGGGATAAAGGAAGAGACCATCCACAAGGTGTACGAAGTGCAAGGCCTAAGGTGCGGAACTGCTTTACAGAATGGCCGACTCCACGAGGCTCAATATACAAGTTGGAAACCAGACATCCTGTAGTTTTTATTTGATTTTGGGAAAGAGACTCAGCTAAAATCACCAGTAAAATCTGCTTTGAGTGATGGAAGTTTTCCATTGCCGACAGGAGTTCCTCCTCCGCACTCTTCAGCGATTTCCTCAGTTTGCAGACCACCCCTTCAAGAGAATAGAACAGTGCTGGGACGCGACTGGGATGAGGTCTGAAACCAGACCTCCCTCCATTTCATAGGTTACCAAAAAGGACGACACAGACAACGTGGTCTGTCTCAGTTACCTCGAACCTTCGCTAGGACGAACATGGGCTCGCCGCATGTCGAATATATTTAAGACAATTTTTCGAGTTGTTTTGTGGAAAGACACCTAAAGGTGAGGTCTAGAAACGCGTTATCAATGTTCTTCCGGTTTGAGAACCCAGAAGATAGAAACCAGGTTAAACTGAGTAGATATGTCTGGGAAGCCTATGCCGTTCCAAAGACGCAGGGCCTCTATGATATACCTCTGTATTAGCGAGATGCAGCGCCCTAAAGCCGATGGGCCATGAAGATGATGATGGTGAAGTTCAGGAAAGCAGCCGCTGATAGTGGTGGTCCGAGTCAGCCCAAGTGGCAAACAAGGCCCTGACTTTGGGCTCGATATGGGATATCTTTCTCACGGTTGTTTCTCCAACGCCACCCAGATTCTCTCGACTATTATAGAAGTTGAACACAACAAATCATGGTGACTGGTTATGTGCTATTACACATTTATCACTATTCTTGCGCTATTCACCTCCAGATTGGCCAAGAACTTTTGAGATCGGCGTCGGAGCTAATGTTTTATTTGTCCGAGCATACTAGGACCTTTGGTAACCATCATACTCCTCACCATGCTACAGTGCCAGTAAACGGATACATGATCGCGACCGGTACCCTAGGCGGGGACTCAAGAATTTTTTTGCGCCATGGTTTGAGGCTGGCCCAATTCCCAGTACTACCTCCTTTGCTTCCTCTTTCGTTTTACATATGGGGTATTACCACCAGTGGCGGCGGCGGTTCTTTCTTCTACTGCTGCTCGTACTACTCCTACTTTGTGATCTACGGTTACGTACACTGGAATTAAGTATTCTCGGCGGAGGTTTTCCAAATAATCCTAAAATGCCAGGGTCGGCAAATCTGCACTTGAACGATTATAAGGTGCTTGTCCGATTTTGATATGACTATAATCTCGTCGTACATGGGGATAAATTAGTGCAGCGCTATGTATTTCAGCCAAAATTCAGCTATTCAATTTCGTAACGCCTAGTAGGCTATAGCATGCTATAGCACTTTCTTGGCTCTGTCTCGGATCAATTCGGCCCGAGGTTGCCAAAGGGATAGCACATGCCTCAGCTTGTTGAAGGACTTCAGCTTGATCATCGATGATCATCTATATGACTTTACGGTGACGGCGCTGTTGTGGACTTCTACAAAGCCATGGGGCGAAGGCGGTGGATCAGAAGCTTTGTCCCCCTATTTTTCATCAATTCTCAGTACTACTTGTCAGCATTTTTCTCAGGCGAGTCTCTGGATCTTCTTGTTCCTGTATACTGTACTTCGACAGATGTCAAGAGATTATGTGCTATGACCGATGGCCTCATATCCTTAACGCTTGACTAACTAACTCGGATGACATTACCTCCTTGGAATAGGAGAGACGACTAGGATTCAATCTGCCCTGATTTCTTGGAAGCTCTTGTATCTGCAACTGTCTGTTCGAATATCATGCAGCCGCTTAGTAGGCTGTAGTAGGCTCGACCGGTCACCGGTCGCCGGTCGCCGGGCAAGTCACCGCTGGAAGTTTAAATGGGAGGCACCTCGTGGGTTTCCATTCGGGCGAAAGGGAAATGTGGCTTCGTATCAGAGCATGTGGACAGGCCCTAAAGCGCTCCCAGTCTGAGTGTGTAGTTCATTACAATATGACGTTGACTCTATATATAGGAAGCTCAGTGAGGAAGTTGTAAAGCATGGGATAATTGGAATCGGGATCCACCGTTCTTCATAATCAAAAGCCTGGCGGTACACATTTGATTTGGTCACTGTGGATCCCTATCTCCAACCGCCATGGTGTACCTCCCTCCAGGACTTCGTTACCTCGCACAGGTCACACTGTCCGCCGCTCCTCCCTCTATATTAACATTCTTGGTCCTCAGTGCGTCTGCGAAACGAGGCGCTTCCATCCCCTTTTGGCTGGTTGTCTTGTCGTCTGGTTTGTCTCGACCAGCGTTCTTAGGTGTTCATCGCTTCTGGAAGGAAATAAGAAACTACTTCGACTCAAATCGACATGGCGCCTTGATAGTTCCCCGTGTTTACGACCCGTGGCCTGGCGGGTTGTCGCTGATAGCAGAGGTAGCTAAGAATTCGAAAACGGGATTTCCAGGTACGCTGCACTTCCTACTGGCGGGAACTGCGTCGGGTCTTACGGGCATTTCAGGAGACATCTTTTATAAGTGGTGTCAGGAGTATGGAAATACTTATATCCTCAGACTTCTTGGTGAAGATCGAGTACGTACTCGCCCCTTTCCAGTCTATAACGCGCCTTTTAAACTAGGCCTAAACTCAGCTCATAACCTTCGAGCCGGAACATGTCAAAGTAGCGAATAACACCTAAAGCACTCTTCCCATGCTCATAATTCTATCTTCCACAGGCCATTCTAGCCACACAGTTTGACAGCTTCGAAAAAGGTGAACGACCAACAACTTGGTAGTCGAGGTAAACGCGTGAATTAACATCATCTGCAGGGCCGGTCTTTTTCGCCCAATTTACCGCTTTCCTTGGAACCGGTGTTTTCAACTCTGATGGGGAGATGTGGAGGTACGTATTATCATCCGTCTTTAAACGCGTATAGTGTACTATCTTTGATGCGATTTGCGACTTGACAGGTTCCACAGAACCATCACTCGTCCATTCTTCAGCAAAGACCGTATCAGCCACTTCGAGGTATTTGACCGACATGCTGAAGACGCACTCGATCAAGCACAGAATAGGCTCGTTGCAGGATACCCAATTGATTTCCAGGTAGATTTTTTCGACCGACTCCCAGCCTGCAGTGTTTCGAAGTTCTAATAATGGTTTGTAATTAAGGATCTAGTATCACGTTTCACCCTCGATTCTGCTACCGAGTTCTTGTTCGGAAATGATGTTCGGTGCCTTTCGGCAGGGCTCTCGTACCCACCACCGTCCTCAAAATACCCTCCTGCACCACCGCCTCCGTTACACGAGCATCCCTCAACGACTTTTGCGAATGCTTTCATTCAGGGCCAAATTCTATCAACAAGGCGCACGCCCTATGGGCCTTTGTGGGCGCTCATAGAATTCTGGAAAGATCGCGTAAGACCTCACCGCGTTGTTGTTGACGAGTTCGTCGAGCCAATCTTGGAGGAAGCATTGCGAAACAACCGCGAGCGCATGGAGAAAGAACCCGGGAAAGAAGGCGAAGAAATAAATAGTAGTACCCTGCTGGACCATTTGGTCTGCCAGACCCAAGGTTACATCTAGTGTTAATCTCCATATCATTGTCAATACACTGACGTTGGATTTTAGATCGCCAGATTCTCAAGGATGAGGTAGACCGCTTTTATTTCCTTACTCGATGCACTGGGCTCAGCGTGTGTTCCTTTTCTCGTAGTTGATCAACCTCCTCGTCGCGTCCCGGGACACCGTGAGTAACTTCTTTTCTTACGGTAATTTCACGAAAGTCATCACTATTTTTAGACGGCGTCAACGCTGACCTTCGCCATGTTCATGTTAACTCAACATCCCAGTATCATCACAAAGCTGCGTGCGGAAATTGCACGTAAGGTGGGTACAGGTTGTCCCACATATGAACAAGTGAAAGAGATGAAGTACATGCGGGCTTTCATCAATGGTACGGGTTATTCTCGATGCGTGATCGTAAATTGATGCATTGTAAGTGTAGAAACCCTCAGATTATACCCTCCAGTGTGCGCCTCCCCTTTTTACCACCTTACGTTTCTGTTGACCTTCCCAAAAATTGCTCAGCCCCTTCGATAGCAGGTAAGGATACACAACTTAGCGTCGTAATTACTGAGGTATCGACATATCATCGAAGGACTTCGACCAAGCCTACGACCTTGAAAAATCAACCCACACCCTCCAATCCCGATGCCAAGCCGTACTATATCCAAGCACACACTAAGTACGCCATTCGGAAGAGCTCGTTACTTCATTCTTTCGATGATCTCTAACAATCATTTTTTTTCAGGTGTACATACGGTGTCTTCGTTATGCACCGACGAACAGACCTCTGGGGTCCTGATGGTATGACCTTTCAACTCTTCAATGTTGGATACCTGTGCGATTCTCACTCAAATGTAGCCAACGAGTTTGATCCTGACCGTTTCCTCGACGAGCGGCTACATAAATATTTTACGCCTAATCCTTATATCTTCCTTCCCTTTAACGCTGGCCCCCGCATCTGTCTTGGACAGCAGGTGAGCCAACATTCTCATTTCACTTGTCTATCCTAGTTGCATTTTTTTAGTCCTTGTTTCACTAACGTCCACTACACTAGTTCGCCTACCACGAAGTGTCGTTCTTCCTTACCCGCCTTCTTCAGCGCTTCGGCCGTTTCAAGCTCGTAACTCCTTCTCAGCCTGATAGTGTGCGGCTGGGCGTGCATCTGACGATGTATGTTAAGGTAAGTTCTACCCAAGCCCACCCTTGTCCTGTTACAAAATTTATTGTAAACCCTAGGATGGCTTATGGATACACATGGATCCAGCGCCGCTAGATACTGAATCAGAATTCGCGAAACCTCCAGTGGAATGATGACTGAGGGTCACCACTTTGCTGTTTAGAGGGTTGTTGTCGCCAACGCTCTGAGGGATTCTAGGGACATACCTTATTTCATCTATGTTTGTTGTTTTTTCAACTTCAATGTCTTTTGGAGGTATACCAGTGGCCCTAGGTTAAACTGTGTGGCGCAAGAAAACATCTTGATAGGATCTGAACTCCGCTTAATAGTATCTTGGCACAGGACCAGAGGGATTTGGGTTAGACACGGTGTATGACACCTGGATATCGCTATACACGGCCCAATGGTATACCTGAGTTTGGTTGAATGACTCTGAATAATCGGCAAGGGACGACAACTCATGAATCAAAATACAAATTCAATATAACGTGTATAAAGACAATCATCTAGGCGACGAACTCCCTGCCCTTTTCAATGTTCTTCTTCAGCTCAGGCAAGCAAGCTTCGAGGAGCTGCTGCTCAGCTGGTGTGAGCTCGCCGATGGGGTGGATCTTCTCAACACCGTTCACCTGCAAGCAGAGAATGATAGAATTAGACCATCTGGTAAGTACCACGTGATGGATAAGAGAAGACTTACGCCAAGTTCGACGTTAGAAGCAAAGAAATCGATGCCCTGATCAGCGAATAACGGGCTCTTGACGAAGGTGGGTGTAATTACGCCCTTCTCGCCGTTCAATCCCCGGAGGAGGGAGTTAGTGAACTTGGCACCAGCGTAGGCCATAGAGAGGGTCGCGCTTCCTGCACCGTCCTTGGCCTTCACAACTTCATCACCACCGTACTGGATGCGGTGTACAAGGGCCTGGTACTGCTCGCCGGAGACACCCTTGCCGGAAGCGGTCTGGGACAGGAGGGGAACGATGGTGGGGCCGCTATGACCACCGACGACAGTGACGGTAGTATCGGCGGTTGAGGCGCCAGTGACACCAGCGAGGAAGCGGGTGGCACGGACGACGTCGAGGGTAGTGACACCGAAGAGGCGGCGGGGGTTGAAAACACCGGCTTTCTCGAGAGTCTTGGCGACGATGGGGACAGTGGAGTTAACAGGGTTGGAGATGATGAGGATGTTGGCCTCCGGGGCCACGCGGCCGACGGCAGAAGCGAGGTCACGGACAATCGAGGCATTGGTCTGGGAAATTCGTATATTTATGGCAGGAGAAGAAGTTTCATTAGACTCACATTGAAGAGGTCATCACGCGTCATCTAATAAGATTGTGTCAGGGCTTGAATGAATGCTGAATTGAACATGTAAATATACTCACACCAGGCTAAGAAAAGCGAGAAAAAAAGTCAGGGTCAAATGAAAGATGAAGTAGAGAATGATAGGATACCTTGCGCGGAACACCTGCGGGAATGACGACGACCTGAACACCCTCAAGAGCCTGGTCGAGCTGGTCGGCAGCGTATCCCTTAACCTGATATTGTTTCACTTTAAGCGTCAAGCCGTCGGAAGAAACTAGTTCAACGTACATCACTGGTGGTGTCGACATGGCTAACATCGGCAGCCACACCAGGAGCTCCACGGATATCGTACAGACTCAAAGAGGTGACCAAGGGGTCGCTCTTGAGAAGTAAAGACAGAGGCTGCCCAATTCCTCCTCCAGCACCGAGGACCGCGACCTTAAAGTTGCGCGAAGCCGACGAAGAGAAGAGGCGAGAGGAGGGCTTTGCGAGAGCACGGACAGCAGGGCGGGCGAACATTGTCCTTTTAGTTTTTTTTTTTGAGGATGATGAGGGTTGACAGTCAAGTTTTAAGGAAACTCCGTGGTCGGCTTTCCGTTGGGGTCCGGCATCGGGCAAAATGTCACGTGGCTATGGGTCGGACCACTTCGGCATCGTCGGTGACAACGATCAGGGTACCATGGGAGTCCATACCAGCTCACGGGAAACACTGCTCGTAAAAGACTCTTCGTGATACGATCTTACCCACTATTACTGCTTGACACTCTCAAACCATATCTTGTTGAATGGCTACTGACTTTTGGGCAAGTTCACACTAGTGAGATCAAGAAAGCCTCGTTTTAGGTTCTGCTTATCGACGGGTAATCTCAGTAAAAGATGGGTGGTTGACCGTGCGACGTTGAAGCAAGCTAGAGCAGATGACCTTCAATACGTTGATGACCCAGATCACCTTGACTTTCTGGCAATTTATTTTTCCAATGGTGTGTGATACTTTCTACATAACATCATTTTGCAAACTGGGTGCCTTTGAAAGTCTTGCGCTAGATTCGAACATTGTATAGCTCGCAATGTCGTATCTGAATGATATAGTCTCGCTACTAAATATCTTTTTCCAAACCATTGTTTTCACTGTTATCCCATATTTTCGTCCTACTCTAAACTGACTAATAATTCACAGCCATAACCAAGTTGGGCAAGAAACTGGGACTCAGGCAGAGAGCCATTGCGACCGCCACTGTCTTCTTCAGGCGTTTCTACCTCAAGAATTCATATTGCGAGACGGATCCATTTATTGTCATCGCAGCTTGTTGCTATGTCGCTGCAAAGGCAGAGGAATCACCAGTACACGTCAAGAACATTGTCGCAGAATCAAGGTTACTTTTCTTGCCTGGCATTGTCCAACACCTAACTCATTCAGTGTAGAAAACTTTTTGCAGAGGAAACATATGGGGTGAAAAACTTCCCATCGGACCACACCAAGTTGGCCGAAATGGAGTTCTACTTGGTGGACGACTTGGAATGCGACCTGGTCGTGTTTCACCCTTATCGAACCTTGCTTGCGCTATGCAAGAAGGAGATCACTGATAGTGCTTCCTTGTTCGGCTCGGAAGAAGGCGAGGCAGACGAAGCTGGTGCAGGAGTCGGAGATGAAGATGGCACAAGATACTGGGGCACAGGTGTAGGTCGACTCGAGTTACCTGAAGATGCAATACAAACTGCGTGGTACGTTCTCCTTCCAACATTCTCTCAATTCAATAAGCTTACAGGCAGGGTAAGGTTTATAATAAACGATACATATCGTTCCGACATTTGCCTCCTCCATCCACCACACATCATAGCAATCGCTGCCCTCTATCTTACCCTCATTCTCCATGGCCCGACAAGGAGCAACATCGAACCTCACCTTAAAGGCTTAAATGAAGCCACACTAGCTCCATCTGTGTCTGCACCGGACCCAGCAACAACTCCTACAATGGCTCCTCGTCGCTCTTCTCGCCAGGCTCACCAACCTCCTCCCGCCATTGTGGAACCCAAAAAGCCTCAAGATCCCATATCCTTCTTCGCGGAGCTGAACGTCTCTTTACCTCTCATCGCCACAGTCGCACAAGAGATCATCTCACTCCACTCGCTATGGGAGCGGTACAAGGAAGGCGGTGCGTCGGATGGGGGAAGGGGGAAGGGTCAGGGTCAGTCACCACATTCTGGGAGCCTCAGCCCAGCGAAGAGATCAGCAACGGACAGCGTTGTAGGGACACCAATGGAGGAAGACGAAGGATGGAATGAAGAGGATTATGTGACACCAAAGTTTTTATCGAGGTTGTTGTTGGATATGAGGGAGAAGAGGTATGGGGATCTATCACATCCGTCAACTGGGCGGCCTCTGGCGATTAACAAGATGCTGGAAAGGACGCAAGCGGCTGGCTGAGTTGGCCCACTTCTCAAACTGGCCGCGGAGGTGTCACACACAACCGCCCGTTAGGCTCATAAATACTCTGTACTCCAGTGGATTATTTGGGCTGTTACCCCTCTGCTCAAGCTCGCCACATCCATCGTCCCAATAACTCTGAAATTAATACAACCCACCCCGACTTTGTCAATTATCAATCATCCTCGTTATGATACCACTCTACTTTTCCATTACCCTCGACTAGTATACTTTCCTAGAAAATCTAATGTTCTAACCCGTTCTACAGTTCTGGTGACGCCGATATCATCCTCAGCATTTCACCGAACAAAATTTCGGTCCAGGTATCGTCGGATGACCCCCCTCTACTGCACACTGTCCGTTGGCGCTTCAGCATCAATATGCTCACGGTGATACTGAATCCCGCGTTACTTCAAGCACCCGGTCCACAATGGGTAGCCGGCTACATAACCTTTCCTTCGACCGCGGTGTTCAAGCTGTCTGTAGTATGTTCAGTCGTGATTTCCTCGTCGTCTTCAACCTGAGGACGCAAGCGTGGATTCGAAGAAAATTGCATGGTTGCAACGAGTGAGGGCGTCGGCATGTTGCCCCAGATGTTTGGTTGAGCGTCTTTCTCCAAAAACTTGAGGTTAAGATATACTCTATTACAATGGATAAATCATCTATGTAGGGGGGAGTTGTAGGACTCACCGGCTACCCATTGCTGTTATCATTAGAGTGGGGTAGGGAAATATGAGGGTCTTCGCAAACTGATTCTTGCCGGCATAGATTATTAAGGCCCCCAAGTTAGTGATGGTGACCACAACAAAGTAGAAGACATTGTCGTTCAAGATATGGCGCACTATACGAGAGTCTGTCCGGCGGCGACGCAACCCTATAATAGTAAGGAGAAGGATAACCGCGTCAAATGCTACCGAAGAAGCATAGTTGATCGGAGCCCATTTGGGGACGGCATCTAGTACACAATTGGAACCAAACATGGTTGGAGGCCCTTGAGAAACGCGTAACTGGGTCACAACAGCAATCTGGACCAACAGGATTCCTCAGTGAGCCCGAGAATGTCTTTATTAGCACGAAACACATACCCAGCATGCAATCATGATGAAGTATAAGGCACCAAGTGAAACGCAGACCACCCTGTTAAAATCCCAAATAGAAAATACACGATAGCAAAAGATGAAGCTTGCGGCTCCAGTAACAAAAACAACGCCAGCCTGGCTACATGATACCGCGGCCTGGCAATGTGCATTTTGGAGAGCGGTGAACCACGAGCTAGGAATTAGGGCAAAGAATATGGAGTACCGCAGAATCAAGAATCTTAGAATGGCTTAAGTGGCGAGTGGGCAAAGACAACAACTCGAACTCACGCATAACGACACGGCCTCATCCAAACCCTTTTATCTATGACCTGACGATAGAAAGTCACCTCCATTGGTAGAAGGGTGAGACTGTATTCGGGAGGTGCGTTCAATACTCTCATACTTCAAGAGAGGGAAAGATGGCTCACTAATCCCAAACTGCAAGCGCGACGGCACATATCGTAACAGTTGCGACAGCCACTACAGCTTTACATTAATTTGAACGAAAAAAACAAGTAGGGTTACTTACCAGCCTTTCGCTGCAGGGCATAGTATTCATCTAGCGTAAGGCCCGATGGCAGCGCGATCTGCGCGGTGTTTGGCTGGGTCGGGGATGGCATGGTACATTCGAGGCCGCCTGTGGTGGCGAGACCGAAGTTCGAACGAAACCGCCAACTTACACATGTACAGAAGTCGATCTCACGCTGGAGGGCTACGCGGGGTCGCCCGCTCGGCAACTTCAGTTAGACGTGAAGATTTGGTATAGACTTGTAAGTTGTATTACTTGTATTCCATGTGGAGAGGTGCGGAGTGTGCTCGGGTTTGGGCCTTGTGACTGCCTCGTGCACCCGCATCAACAGATGCCATCAAACGCGTATGATTTTCTCCAATGACCCTCTGCAGACTTCTGCTCTCCTACATATATGCATACTTTATTTGCCCATGATTTCAGGTTTTTTGGCGGGTCCTCTGGCGGGTCCTGAGCTGGTAAGTGGATTTAAAGGCTGATGTTCAAGTTGACTGTGACAAGGCCAACATGATCGCGACACTTAGTGAACTATGGCTCGAATATCGAGTCTCGAAAAACACCATCCGACATTCGTACACGCGTTTTCCCATATCCCATTCTATTCAACGCTTGCCTATTGACACTGTGCTGCCCATGCCTAAATTTAAAATGTTCCGAAGGACGTTGGGAAAGTTATTCCAATCTAAATCAACTCCCTTACCGTCTCGTCTGACATACAGGCACAATTTTACAGGGTGGCTCCAGTGAGTCGTGACGACGGCATTACAACGATTACATATCTGACCTCCAATGTGAGCGTTGTGACTCTTCTGGTAAGTTGTTCAGCTCAAAAGAAAAGAATAATAGGTTTAACGGTTATCCGATCCCACGACCCACAAGCTGGCGAAGTCTAAAAGGTTGGTGACGAAGGGGCAGTGATGACAGGCGGTGGTTCGGGGTCGAAATTTGAAACGAGGTTATGTTTTTTGATACGACACGGGTTCGAGTTCGCCCTACCGATTGACAAGATGCTGTAAACGACGCGGGAGCTGTACCAACTGCCTTCTTTATTAGAACATGTCATATGCATAGTCGACGTCGTCCTAAGAGGAGAAATTGTATTGGAGAACTTTCTTTTAGGTTGCACTTTCACAGGCGGTTTACTAGGGGACGATCTGTATTCAAAGCTTGGCGTAGATCCTCCGTTCCAGGCCGCGCCCCTTACTCTATACATTTCATGAGTGTACTCAGGAACAGTTTACTATGAGAGCGCTTAGGAAGATAGGCTGCACATCCATGGATCTGATTTCTGTATTATTATTACTCTTCTTAATCATAGACTAGTAGTGTTAATAGAAAAACTGTTCTTATCTTGGGAGGTCTTAATGGCGCCAGACAGTGATCCTACTCGTGACATAGGCATCGTTAGGTTCTGGAATTTCGAGGACGAAAGCTGTCCTCGTGTGAGTGATTATGAAGTTCCGGGCTCCCCGACCACACCAACGCCCATCTACGCATCGTCTGAATCGGTTGTCGCGGCAGTGTTGTCCTGATTAATGTAATGACTTCAGTGGGGGCTTCGAATGACCACGATACATGGTCATTCGACGGCCGTGGTTATACAATCGTTCCTTCAACCATGGTATTCACACTGTCTGTCGAGTGCTCGGTTGTGATGCCTTTCGGCTCTGCCTCGCTTTCGTCCGAACGAAAGTGCATCGCAGGATTCGAAGAAAACTGCATGGTACTAGGTCCACCGATGGTAAACATCGGTATGTTGCCCCAGATGTTCGGCCCTTTCGGCTCATTCTCAAATAACCAAAGGTTGAGATACACCCTGTCACGTTGCATGAGTGATCTCTCATCTGCGTACGGAAATTGTATGGACTCACCGGCTACCCATTGCTGTTGTCACCAGCGTGGGATATGGAAGCACGAGGGTCTTCAAAAACTGATTCTTGCTCGAATAGACAATCAAGACAAATAAGTTGCTGACAGTGACTATGAAGAAGTAGACGACATTGTCGTATAAGAACTGGTGAACCATACGAGACTTGGCTGAACGACGGAGGCCTATGACGCTGAGAACAACGATAAGTGTATCGAATGCGAGGGAGGCAGCATAGTTAAGCGGAGCCCAGGCAGAGACAGTGCCCAGGAGACAATTAGAACCGAATGTGGTAGGTGGTCCTCCCCTAACATGCAATTGGCTCACAACAGCGATCTGCACAAAACTTATCAGTGAACCCGGGCATTTTTTAATGGATCAAACGCACCCAACATGCGACCATCACGAGATATAGAGCTGTGACGGGAATGATAACTGCCCTGCTGAGTCCCCAGATGGCAAATGTACGTTGGCAGAAAATAAACCCTGAAGCCGCAGTGACGAGGATGACACCAGTTTGGCTTAAAGCTGCCGCTGCCCGACAGTGCTCAGATTGTAGAGCCGTAAACCAGAGACCAGGGAACAGGGCAAAAAATGCGGAGTAGCGTAGTATGATGAACCTTTCGAAGGTTTAAGTGGGTAGACGTCATCAGGTTCAAGAGAACTCACGCATAGCTGGTCGGTTTCATCCAGCTTTTGTGCTTCAATATTTTGCGATAGAAAGCCACTTCCATCGGTAGAAGGGCGAAACTATACCCAAAAGTTACTCCCAACCCTTCCCAACTTTCAAGGAGAGGAAGCGCTCACTAGTCCCAAAGTACAAGTGCAACCGAACATATCGCCATAGTCCCGACAGTTCCTACCAGGAGTATGGTCAGACAAAGAATGGCGTCCAGTAGTTAGATGAGTATACATACCGATCTTGCGTTGTTGGGCATAGAATTCGTCGAGAGTGAAACCAGGAGGGAGCGTGATTTGTGCGATGTTCGGTTGGGTAGCTGAGGGCGTAAGCCCGGGTACCACAGACATGATGGAATGTACACCTAGTGAGAGGGGGAACAAAATGAAGCAGCTACAACGTCCTTATAGTGAGGAATTCGGAAACGATTAAATGGTTACTTTCGAGAGTTGCCACTGTTTACGTGGTAATTGATCTTTTACAAAGAATATCGCGACCGATATTGGCAGGTGATGGACCTGAGCGAGGTCAGGGTTATCGAGGAGTCGATTTTCGCTGGGCTTTCAACGTGTCGAGGACAGAATAAGTACGTGTGGCATCGGTTATAGTAATTATGCAGGCTATTCGTTTGCCCATGATATTAGGCTGCACACAAACAAAGGGCGAAGGAAGTTTTGCCAATCACAATCCAAGTATAACTTCTTGACACAATCAATATCCTCCCTTCCGTCAAGTTACCAAGGTGGCTCGGCGGCGAAAGACCTCGTATGCCAAGATTGGGTCCCGATGGCTACTCACAAGAGGACGGAAAGACAGATCTTGGGAAACGCGCTTGGAGGCTTCAACCCTGCGTGCAAAGCTAAAAAGGGGGCGTCTTCGGGGGCTTGGAACTTAACCCCGTTAGAGTCGTTGCTCGCTCCAGTTCGTTCCCTACGGAACCGTGCGGTGTGCCTGGACCAGAACATGTCTTGTGAGCGAATAGCAAGTGCCACAGGCCCGTAGTACGCCGCGTAGTGCATTCCAATCTCCAGTCAAAGCCAGTCAAATTCCAGAGTTCCAGCCGTCAAGCGTACAGAAGCGTATAAAAAACGGCGGCATCCCGACTAAGCGTGTGGCGGGTGACCTCTCGAGAATTGAGTTAGTGAAGCAGTGGCGTTGCCACCATAAATTTAAAAGTGTGAGCTCCGTGTTGGCCCTGTGAGTCAACTTCCGATTCGATCGGGACATGGCCACCCAACGTGACCTTGGCATCGACAACAATAGGCCCCCAGACGCTCCTATAGAGGTTCGGTCGAAATTTTGGGTATTTGAGGCCCGAAATTAGCAAAATTCTCGGTTGTATTTTGGGTATTTGAGGCCACTTTGCTGGAATTCTTTGTGACTAACACCATGGGCATTTGCACAAATCATTATGTCAAAAATATGTGACGATAGCGTGACGGCTGACAATGAGCCACAACACTGACAATGAGGACAATTGAAGGTATAGATAAGATAAGGATAAGATGATGAAGTAAACGGATATCATAGTAACTCTTTACTGTTACACCAAGTTCAGTCTCGCTTCTGTTTTTCTTAAACGGATCTCCCAGTTCTGATGCCCCCTCCCTCGAATCAATGCATTTGATACATTGTTGTTATTCATAGTCTAGTATATAATCAAATTTCTCTTTGTTCAAGTTGAGACGTGGTCATGCCAAACGCAACACGAATGTATATTGGGCGCAAGTCGCATATCAAACTAGCGTTACCTGGATGGCGATATCAAGATTGTCGAGGAATTTATAGACGATACAGTATCTTACCATTGATGCTGGGCCACCATGGTCTTCACGGCATCTGCAACCATAGTAAGAATGGCCACGCCGTCCTCTGTGAGGATGTTGACATTCCTGTAAGGAACCAAATGATGAGATCAAAAAGGACGAAAGAAATCAAAGCAGAATATGATTCGATACGCTGAGTTGACTCTACGAAGAATACAAGTAACTAAGTAAGGGTTTTTATACATACTAAAAAGGGGTCAAAATAGGAGACAAACGTAGAGTCCGTGATAAAGAAAAGAATGTGATTTACGGAACTTGATGTCTAAATCCAGAAGGGATTCATGACAATTCCATCGTGTGGCAGGTGCAACGTCGTTCGTCATCTCAGGATCCACAGGGATGCGGGGAGGTGTCAATGTGCTGTTGTCGGACCGGTACGAGTAAAAGCATAGGTGGGTCCCAAGAGCACTAACGCCATGTATAACGGGAAGCTCCACGACATCGACAAGATCAAAGAATCGTGCCCTCATTTGACCGTCGGCGGCGGCGCGAGACGACCGATGCGCGTAGTCTCTGGGTGGCTTGATTTCAAGAAAGAAGACAGGGTGAAATGCCTTCTGAACAATGAAGACAGTGGTAAAATCGATGGACCAACCCTCAGGGGGGCGCTTAAACTGAGGGGTTATCATGTAATGTTCGGTAGGTGGAAATAAATAGGCAAGGAGTGTGTTGTACGGTCCATAGAATAGTGACTCGTCAGTTAGTCCATTCACCCCGCCAGGGATAGCTTCAAACGTCTCGGAGACATAGGGAGGCCATGGCATGTTTTCTAGTCGTTAGTTAGAGTTGCCTTCAAAGTCTCCCCTGGTCTTCCACCGTATCGTATCAGAGCTGTTGTTTGTTCAACGGCTTCGCCCTCAAAAAAAAGCATCACAATACCAAGCAATTAGTCACAAGCTTCAAAAAGCTTGTAAGTTCTGAATCTACGCTTCCACAATGGCACATAGAATGCTTTCTGTATCGCTGTCTGAACAATGGCTGAGCCTACATATGTTCGAAGACAAGTATGTATGTTGTTTTCAGCCAATTCGGTCATTGCACATGACAATGGCACATCTAATCAGTCTCCACACTCAAAGATCCCCATCACGACAACTCGCGCACGGCATGGTATAAGTCAACAGATGGGAATTGATGATGACGCGTTCACAATGCAAAAATCCGCAGTTGCAACTAAACTTCATCGTTTCGCACCACAATGTCTGAGCCACAGGTTGGGACAGGAACAACCGAACGCCCCAGGGCGTTGAAGTTCTATCGAGCACTCACCTACAGCACCTTCGCTCTCATTGCAGCGACAACGCTCCTCCTTTCTCAATCCAAGTTCTCTCGTGCTATCGATGATCTCATAGTTCTGCACCCAGGAGACAAATTGTCAGTAATCACTCCTCAGAACAAGTTTTCCTGGGATAAAGTGTGTCTTCCTCATCCTTACAATCTATCAGGACTCAGAACCCATGAACCTCACAGGTCCATCCCTCAGAAACACTCGTCTGGAATCGCTGTTTTCTAAAGTATGACTGCGCTCGGCTCATCGTACGAATTGATAATCACCACACCCAATAATTTAAACCTAATGCTCTCTCTTATCCAACAGGTGCCGTTAAACTACTCTGAACCCTCCAGCGAAAAGGCTGTAATTGCCATAATGCGTCTTCCGTCACCTCCTGGTAGCCCTAGGGCCAAACTAGATTACCGTGGTCCCATCCTCATCAATCCTGGCGGCCCGGGTGGAAGCGGCGTTGACATGGTTCGACGAGCCGGGGAGCAAATATCCACCATCGTCGGACCTCAGTTTGACATTGTTGGCTTCGATCCAAGAGGTACGTAATGCGCGCTGCTTGAACTGTCTGGACCAGCCGAGCTTATAATCGATACTGCACCCTTACAGGTGTCGGCTTATCTACCCCTCGTGCTACCTTTTTTGAGACATCACTTGAAAGAAAACTTTGGGATGGCGTTGTTCCTGGTCTGAACGTCTTGAACGCCTCCTCTGATGGTCTTGCACGCGCCTGGTCTCGATCTAAGATCACTGGTCAGCTGGCTTGGGAGCGACAAAAGGACGTATTGGGTCATATCAACACGGACCAGACTGCTCGCGACATGCTAAGTATCGTTCGAGCGCATGGTAGGGAGAGGCTGTCCTACTGGGGTTTCTCGTACGTCCTTTCTTCTCCCGTTCTGGAGATTTATAGAGTTAACATTCACCATTGTAGATATGGATCAGTCCTCGGGTCGACATTCGCTGCTATGTTCCCTGTGAGTTGCCATTCATTGAACTCATAAATTACGAGCCGACTTTGATACGGTACAGGATAACGTCGAGCGCTTAGTAGTCGACGGTGTAGTCGACATTGAAAACTATTACCAAAGTTAGTGTTTGCGGTCCCACCCACCATAACCCCCTCTCAAAATTCCTTTGTAGCGCTCTGGTCAGATAATCTACTTGATACCGATAAAACCATGGAATCCTTCTACCACTTTTGCCATCTAGCTGGCCCGTCCCTCTGCCCATTCTATGCTCCTCACCCATCCCTTATTGCTGCCAATCTCACCTCACTCTACACTGCTATCCGTAAACGCCCTCTCCCCATCATCACATCCAAAGGCGGCTATGGCCTTTTGGACTACAACCGCCTCCGCGTGACCATATTCACATCTCTATACAAGCCCTTCACCGCCTTCCCGACCCTTGCGAACGCCCTTGCAGCCTTGGCACGAGGTGATGGAGTACCATTGTTTGAGATGATGGACACGGGCGTGCCACCTAAATGTGAATGCGATGGGGGAAAGGCAGACGTGAGAGATGATATGCTACGCCGGGATGCGTTGACCACAATTTCCTGTAACGATGGAGATTGGGTGCCAGAAGACTTTGAAGACTTGGAGAAATACTTCAATACCGTAACGGAAGAATCGGAATGGATGGAATTGTGGGCCGGAATCAGAACGGCATGCGTGTATGTGCACTTTAAATTTCTTAAGCCTATTTACTGACTTTATTGCAGAGGTTGGCCCCGTGGCATGTCCAAGACACGCTTCAGAGGTACAGTGGATATTTTACTCCCTCGCAATCCCTAACTAACGAACCGGTGATTATAGGCCCATTCGAAGCAAACACAAGCTTCCCACTCCTGTTCATCGGTAACACCGCTGGTGAGTCATTTAACTGTTTTCATCTCGACAGCTTCCTAACTTCAAGTAGATCCAGTAACCCCGTTATGGGCGTAAGCTAACCTTTCATATGTTACTCTTGACTTCGATTGACTTACCAAACGCAGAGCGAAAAAGACATCGAAAGGCTACACTGGTTCTATCGTGCTAACTCAAGATTCACCTGGAGTGGGTGCGGTTTTGTCACCTTTAAATCCGAACTCATCATCCTCTATTCCAACAGCACTGCTCCCTTGCCGCCCCCTCGATCTGCACTGCTTCATACATCCGCGATTACTTTGTCAAGGGTACTCTCCCACCTCCAGGTACTATCTGTCCTATGGATGGAACACCATTCGACCACGATTCGAACTTGTCGACCCCTTTTGCAATCGAGTCTAGTGATACTCAAACCGTGTTCAAGGGCCACTCCAAATATGGTCCTCTTTTCGAACATGATGACTCAACGGAGAAAGTCTCCCGAAGGAAGAAACTGGACTTAAGTACCAAGGACATTCGGGAAATGAGGGATGCAGTAAGGAAATTAAGTATGGAATATGCGTTGCCGACGTTTTAGTATGGCAGATGGTGCAGCAAAGTGGTTCATAAATCAAGTAAGTGTATAATAATCCACTCTACCAAACTCCTCAGTTGATTCCCGATTTTTCGAAGTCTATCCGACTATCAAATGTAACCGAGTATCAGGTTAGACTTGTGAGTTTGGATAACCTGTTCCATGAAATTCATGTGTGTGACTGTCGCTGGGGTAGCGTTCGATGATTGATTGGCCAAACACAGGTACTAGCTGAACTACTGAACCAGTGACATATGTACGGGCAGACTGTGATCATTATATATCTCCCTTGTTCGACCATCCCCAATCTCTCACATCTCTACTTAATTGTCCCACAAAGAACATGCAATCTTGATCAATCATATCATGTTAACCTAGTCAACTTGGTCCCAAAGCTTACTATACAACAAGACCAGGCATCGCTCCGGTCCGCCCTCATGACACAGGACATTGTTGTTATCACTCAAAACGTGCAGAGAAAAACAGGGCCATACGAAAACCGGGCACAATAATATAAATACGAGATATCTTTCTGCAATCACATCTAAAGTTATTTGTTTCTTGTTATCATATCGGATTCTCAGCATCCTTCTAGCAGGGTAAACTTCTATGAGCGCTTGCCTATATAGTACTTTCATTCTGGCTGCAACGTCCACTCTCTTCCATTCACATTCAATGTTTTCTCGTGCAAGAGACAAACTATCTCAAGTTCTGTTGCCTGCCTGGGAAGTATAGGTCTAGCTATGAGGCCTATCAACGCCCCTTGCCGGTGCCCGTCCTCGAAATGCCCTATAGTAAATATTGGTGCGGGGCGACGAGACGGATTCAAATATCCTCTTAAGCCTTACTGAATCGGTTGGAAGTGCTAATAGCTGTTCTTCAAAATGCTCATATTTGTATTCTTCGCCAGAGAAACCGATTCCCCAAGACCTGTAAGACACGTATCAAGATACCAAAAGACGGTAAGCATACTATGCAAAATCACCGTGCGTGGATGGAACTTCTAAGGACCATACTTCACTAAAGGTCAAAGTGAGACATATTAATCCAATACCCACAGCTTCAATAAAAGGTTGACCCGGAATAGAGGTACTATCATTCCGAACATTGAAACTCTGAATGGTAATATTCCGCGGCTGGAACAAAAGTGATCGGGAGACATTGATAAGTGGAAAGGTTCCATGTGTGACCGCTATTTTGAGGCTGTGTATGCGAAGGAACAACGGAAACTTGAATACCATGGAAGAGGTGCCACGTTTGATTTCATCTGCTTAGATAGAAACAACATCTTCGCCACATACGCTAGCTCCATGGAAAGATAGTCGTTCAAGCCTGAGTTGAAGGAAGTTCCTGCAAAAAAAAAATAACAGCTAGCTCAGGTGCTCAACTACGCCCCAGCTAACAGTCGCGGCCCAAGAAATCCCACCTCAGGTTTGGGATTATGGGACTACGGAGATGGGCTAACCGGGGAAGGACAGCTTGGATCAGAATACTGCTCTACAGAACCTGCCTATGGATCCAGAACGGTGAACAGAATGTCAGGCCAAAGTATATGCAAAGCCCGCAGTTCTGGTACGAAGGTGATGCGAGGAGATCCACAAGTTTGGAAAGGTAACTTTGGTAGTAGCCATTCGTTACAGAATCGATTATCCCTTCGTTTACTGCAAGTACGAGTACATATCGTACGTTATCGAAGAGCCATTCTTCGGAGACAAACAACAAGTGTAGAGTATTTCCTTGTCAGGCTGGAGCTGGTTATTGATAGAGTGTTGATAGCATCCTGGATCTCGCCTTGGCAGTGCGTCAAACATTAATATTTTGAGTTCAATGTGCTAGTCAAGTCGATTTACGTGCTGACAGAGGAAGAACCACACCTGAATGAATCTTTAAATGAAAGCCTAGTCTTTACGGTCGATACATAGAAGGCAACCACAAAATCGCAGCTAGGGCGTTGACTCGAAAGATACAAGCAAAAGTGAGACGGATCCGAATTCCGATCTTGGCATCCGACCGTCACAACATCCTGTGCAAGCCTGTGCACCATGCTCTTGATTCAGCTTGACTCATCATCCATATGACTCACTAACAGCCCAGGACCCATGCATTGCAGGTCGGTCCCTGCTTGTTCTTTTTAGGGACCGCTGCGGGTAATATCACTTGTCACTTACTACACCAAAAGTATAACCCTGTTTTATACGGCGTCTCTCATCGATGCCAAGGGCCAGCAGTAGTATCCGGCCAGACTCTCGGACTAAGGATAAGTTTACATTCTTCTGGACCACAAGCCACATTCAGTAGGTGGTAATATATATATGATTCAATTGCAACTAACTGGCAATGAATGTGGGTTAGTGGTTGGGCCTCACAATGGTACCCAGCACCATTCATTGCAACAGTGACGATAGATGGTGAAGAGGAACAGATTGAGTTTCCTACGACAGAACATTGGATGATGCTGCAAAAGGCGTTGTTGTTCTCTGATATCGACATTGCCCGGCAAATTAAGAAGAGCACTTCTACAGAGAAGCGGGAGATGAAGATCGTGAAAGCATTGGGTAGGAAGGTGAAAAACTTCGACGAGGAAATATGGAAGGCGAACAGGAGAAGAATCGTCTTAGAGGGTAATTTACATAAATTCAGGCAGAATGAGGCGTTGAAGGAGAAACTCTTTGAGACCGGTGATACTGAAATTGCAGAGGCGAGTCCAAGAGACCGAATATGGGGAATTGGATTTGGAGAAAAGAATGCGCTCAGCAAGTTTGAGAAATGGGGTCAGAACCTCTTAGGAAAGGCATTGGGGGAGACAAGGAGGCTTTTAAGGGAAGAGCAAATTCAGATAACAGGGCAGGACTAGTAGTTACCGTTATCCTTTGCATCACTTATCACTTATTACTTTGTAATATTTCCTAGTCTCTCAATAAAATGTTCGAATTTCGCCCCTGTAATTAGGTATTCGGCCTATGGCCAGTGCTGGAATGGCTAGACCCCGTAGCTTTCTTATGGTGAACTCAAGCTGCGTTGACGACCTATAGTAGACTGTAGCTCTGAGTCCCGAGTTGAATTGGGGCTCTCGATTAATGCCCAGAACGAGACCTTAGCACGAAGCTGCAAGCTTGGTGACCTAGAGATACAACAAAATCTGGGGCAATTCGACGGAGTCAGGCGAGGAAGTCGGCTGATTCTACATAAAGCTGGAATATTCTACCTCCTACAACGGCGTTAACGTGCAGTGACGTAACGATGCTGCTGACATTTCCCGTAAAAAACGTGTATCCATCTGCTGGGACATGCTTTGAGTCTTGTTGGAGATTCACGGTCTGGGTGCTTGGAGTCGAGATCGTTGACCCAGGGGCATAAGTCTCAAAGGCCAGTTTTGTATCGGTTCCTGATATATTGCTCGTGCGCACCTATGAACAATACGCTAGATTCAAGGCCATCAGACCAATGTGAATTTTGGTTACTCACGGCCACAACAAGCGCTAAAACAGATTCAGAACCAACGCCAACGAGGGCGCTACGCGACGGATCGAAAAGGACTGTGTCCTGTTCGATGGCGTAACCGTTTCCGCCATTATCGACTACCCCATTGGCGCCGCTATTTGGGCCGCCAGTCTCAATGACATTGAACCAGAAGCT
This sequence comes from Myochromella boudieri, assembly GCA_018221655.1. Classification (NCBI taxonomy): domain Eukaryota; kingdom Fungi; phylum Basidiomycota; class Agaricomycetes; order Agaricales; family Lyophyllaceae; genus Myochromella; species Myochromella boudieri. The sequence continues at coordinate 32,972 of JABCKU010000077.1, read as the reverse complement.
TGAAACTGAAGTGTTCAGCGGGATGGGTACGACGAACTGGTAATTAGTGAAGGTTTGGATTCCGCGCTGCTCGCCGAAGAAGGACGCGGGGGAGGTTGAAGTTCCCGTGGAGTTCGCAACACACCCAGCAGCGGGACATGATGTGCCAAAACCTGGAGTCTGGCGTTCTTTCCATACCAGTGTGACAAGGCGGTTGGTATTTGGAGTCAGGCGCTAGATCAAGGTAACAATTGGAAATGGAGGCTGGTAAGTTCACTCAGACTTACCCTAAGGGTCGCTTTCAGAACGTACTTTCCGCCGCTCACAAAGAATGAGACGTCCTTGACTTTATTCTCAAAAGGGTCTACTGTGTCTGTGAGCGTAACGCCTCTTGGTATGGTGTTGAGCATTCTTTCGAAGAGGCTGCGGCAGGTCGCGTTGAAGTTCGCCGCGGATACAATGCTGAGAAAACAGAGATATATAAGAGGCCGCCTTCACGAGATGCAGTATTTTTAATCCTCGCCTTTGCATGGTAATATTCTTGTCGCTCGAGAATATCCTCAGGTCCGATCGGTTTGTAACATTGGCCGTCTTGACAAGCGGATTGGCAGTTGTACCAGCGAGATACTCAATTACTCTGTATAGCCAGTGTTAGGCAAGAAAGACTATATCATGGACCACCTGTGACCTGACATTGAGTTATCGAATTTTAGGACGCCTGTGTCAAATGGAGAAATGGAGCCTATAGGATTTGGGACGGTGACTATTTGTGGGAAGTCATTGAGCCTCACTCCGCCCAGTGTATGTCCGCAAGCCACGAGCGCAATCATTTCCGTCTGAGTGAAACCCTGTCGCCTGAATGAATCGATGTGACTTTGCAGGTCTTGGTGAGGTTCAGGTACTGTGGCTGGCCCAGCGATCTTGGCATCAATCCGTCCTCCACGAAAGGGTACGATAGGGCCCCCGCATGATGCGGCAGCAAGAACGGCACCCATGGCAATGACGTCGGCAACTTTTGGGTCAGTTAACATTAACTTATATTAAAAGTGAGGAAGATGCAAACGGACATCCAACGTATGGGCTAAAGAGAAGGCCGAAGTCAGTGATCGATTCACTCATGCCTTGCCCTATATTCTAGAAGAGTGAGATGCCTTTAGTGGGCTAATATCTTAACGTCTTTAGATGGCCAACCTGTGGTCGGTCGAGCTCAAATTTAATAGAAGCGTCCAAGCCGCCAGACTCGTCGCTCGTATTATGGGTTGACATGTCGTGATATGCCTATGGGTTGTCTCTCCAGTGTAAATGACAGAAAAAGGAAAAAGACAGCACATACAATCCTGATCCACTGCGCAGCTACTGTTGTAGAATCTCTGGTAAAACACCCGTCCGTCAGCCTTGCTAAAACAGAGTCTCCTCCATATAGGACTTCATCGATGAAGTCAAGTTGTGGGTCGGGCCATTTGAGGATTGCAGAGCCACGAATGATATTTCGAGGAAGACCGCAGAGAACTGCAGCTATAAAGTAGTGCAGTTTGTGCATGACCAACAGTCATCAAAGGACCGCTGGCTTCCGTCTTATATGTTGTCTAGACATCTCCGTCTAGAATACAAAATCATCCGAAGGAATATGGTGACAAGGTCAGTGATTGTAGAATCCACGTGCATTGTTACTGCCCTTGCTTCTGTTCACATCTGGTGATTTATGTGACAGATACTCATTCCTCCGAGTATATGATGTCCAAACACCCCGACGCGCATCATCTCAAATGAATCCTGTACTTGAACCAGCTCTAGTTGAACCGAAGTCGTCAACTTGTAATCCAGCATAGTACTAGTGTTCAAGAGCCTAGACTGCCAATGTAGGTATAGTCTTTAGTGTGAATTGAATAGGCGAAGCGGTTATTTACATACAATGAAGATAAATTCGGTTTCGGGCGGCGCAATAGCGGTGTAATGTCCGTAGTTGGGCATTTGTTGGGCATTTGGTCACCACTTTTGAGTCCGAAAAGTTGTTTGATGTACATAGTTGATGGATGATTGTCGCATCAATTGATAGGAACACTACAGGAACTAGAGGTCAGTCCCGCTGGTCGTAATTTAGTACAGTCCTGATTCCACTTCTAACCAATTCTGTAAAATCGAACCCCACGCTGGGGCATTTATGTGGTTGCTTTCCTTAGACCATCTTTACGTCCAGGGGAAGCTCCCAACACTACAGAGGCGAACACTCAGAAGGCTTCGTCAGGATGGAAGACACGCTTCGTACCCGTTTGTTTGTGTCATGAGATCTGTAGCGTCTTGTAGCCGTCGGAAGCACGTGTGCATTGGGAACTGTCCACTTCGTGTTGTCCACAAAATACCCGCGTTTTTAGGTAGCGTGACCATCGTCGTCTCAGATATTAGAGCCATCCTGATAAAAAGTCCAAACTTTCAAGTTTTTGTATTTTGTTTTATCTCAGAGAAAATTAGTCCACAAACCGACCTCAGACTTACTTGAATGTGGATGTGCACGGGGAATCTCTCCAATGTTTGCCATATTTTTCCAGGCCACATACTGAAGCCGATCGTTAGTTCTAAACAAACTTGAACAGACTCAGGTACCTGATCATATGATGATGCAACCATTTAACAACTCGTGATCGTGGCGACGGAAAAACTGAGGCTACAGTCACGCTTAGCTTGTCGGCGCAAGCGGAAATTAAGACCAATGCAATACTCGTTGCTGACGGGGATTTGATTATTCTACATAGAGCTGGTGAGCCACACGCGTCAAAGGATGTAGGACTAATGAACAAATAACTTACCATTTTACTCCATGTCTTGCCTTCCATCGAGTCTATAAAAACTGGTGGTTGTGATTATCCAACATCGCCTTTCATCATTGAGCACTTTTCGCACGCACCCAAACTTGAAAATATAAGCCTCGGTGGAAACGATGGCCCCATAAGGGAAGTCCACAAAGCATACGCAAAAGCACTTTCGGAAACTGGGACATTTCCTGAGCTAAGATTATTGTCGTATGATGTATCCGGGAGAGAAAGAGACGTACAAGAGTAGTTGTAGACAAAATGCACGCTGATGACAACGTATCAATGTGGGTGAGAACAAGTCGCTGGAGGCCGCAAACGCGAGGAATTGTCAGGGTAAATATCACCGACGATGTAATTTTCAAGGCAGAAGGGTTGCAGGGGCAGGTCGGCTTCGTAGCCATGTCACGTCGGGGATGGTAAGGATTAGCCATTGGAAAGAATATTCTCTGAAATGAAGCTGTATCTAGATGGGGGCGCAGTAAATCAACCTGAATCCAAGTATTCTGAATTAATTCACGACATAGGCTATAAAATGCAAAACTAAGTCGTGTGTACTCTAAATTTTTCCGATGAATAAGTTTTTCAGCATCTCTCTGGCGGTAACACGAGCTGTCTTGTAGAATGTTGGTATGTCGAGAGTCGACGTGATAGTGTCGGCGAACCCAAAAGGAATCATCAAAGGAATCCAACCTGGTGGTTTTGAGAACCTACGAAACGTATAAGGAGCAAGAAATGGTGCTTACCCCGAGCGTACTCAAGCGCAAAGCAGCCCTCGTGCATCTTGTATTGCTTGGCCGTAAATCGTGGCAAGAAATGGACAGTCCCAGGTGTGTATCTTTCCATTTCTAGCGCACCAGGAGAAAAGGCCCACTGTTCTCCAACCAGAATATGGAAGTAGTCATCGGCAGTGTGCAGGCCGGAATGTCCTTCGGTGCCCAAGGGTGTTCCAAAGATAATGAGATATTCTGTGATACTGGCATGAATGATATACATAGCCCCCATGGCACCACCAGCATTGTTGAATACCCATTCACTGGAGTCCGTATTAATCTTAATTTGGTTCGAAGGGTATGTCGCGGTGAGATTGGCGACGATATGTTGGATCATCCCGGCCGTGTCGTTTGGCGAAGCGGCAATAGCATCCTTAGCGAGTTCATGGAGGCTTGTTGGTTCAAATACAAACCAACGATGCTTCGGATAGCAAGTATAAGGTGAAAGTTTTTAGAGACATTAAATCAGAAACTCACTTTAATAGTGTCCAGCCACCCACATGTCGCAACAAAGAGGAGTAATAGTGTCAGACGAGTGGCCCACGTCGTTATACGGCTAGATGCGCGTCTATTTTTCTTGCCCTGAGGTTCTCGAGCTGTTTTATCTGATGCCATCGTACTTCGACGCGTCCTTCGTTGGTGAAAGATGAAGGGAGTAGCCTCGTACGACTTTTGGAATGACTGCCATAAATGGTAAATCGTTTTCGGACGTCACATGATAAGTACCATTAACCATTAGGAATGATAATAGTAAACAAATAATGCGTCGCCGCATCTGGATGATGGGCCATTGTCTATCGATTTGACACTCGGGCTATCTACAGATGTAATAATTGTGTTCTGATTCATGGTCAAAAGAAATTCTCAAGTAAGTTATCAAGGGATTCCATATTATATACTACGTGCAATAATGATAACGATACATACAACGAGGATCTGGAAAGCTGTGGTAGTAAAGCAAGCAAATGAAATATCACATCTAAAGCCTAATCAAATACATCCCCACTTCCTTTCAATCGAAGGATGGCATCTGCCAGTAAGTCCACTCGCGATTTGCGCAGGCAAATATCCAATACGACACTCCCATCGCCAAGACGCCCCGCAATATATACTGAATTAGTCATCATGAGCTCAGTGGGGGTCAACTGATATCGATATCCACATAAAGTTCTCGACCCGCCGACAGGACTCCAGTCTGACTCCAGGATTCGAGAGGCAGAAACATTAGAAACAACGACTGTTTCGTCAGCAGTTGGATTCGCTGGGAACGCCGTGACAGAGTCGAGAGCGTTGTAAGAGGATATAACATGGGATATAGCCATGGAAGTACGCGAAACAGCGAGTTTGTGAGATAGTTCGCGAAGTGAAAGGCGCTGTAGCTCAGAGACAGTCAGACTCGGGTATGGAAGTGGTATAAAAGCGTTGTGCGGATATTGGAGAATAGATGAGTCATCCTGAGATAGCAGGGTTCTGAAAGAAGCCATATTTGCGCAATGAATAATCGTTTCCGTTGATGTCCCCATAGAATATGCGGTCTGGAAGATGGGATGGTCTGAGCTTCTCCTGACTGCATAGGAATCCGTTTATCACTGACCTTCAAAACCCATGCGACCAGAATATCACCGGTCGTAACCTCGACTGAAGCATCCACCGAATGGTGACTGAGCTCTGCGCGTACATTAGTGACAAGGGTAGACAGGACGTCCTTGGGCATCAACAGAATACGGCGGTCAGCACCATGCCACCATCTCTCACGCATGTGCCAACCAATTTGTTTTGCTGCGCCGCCAACACCCAAGTTGGTAAAACCATAATAACCTTCAGGCAGCGTCCCACCGCAATCGTTGTATGCCTGGCGTTGCATATCAAATGCTTTTTGCATTATATTGGCCGAATACCCACTGAGTGGGAGAGAGGGAGGACTCCATTCCTCGCCCTTGATTTCACAGACAAGCGCACGCATAATAGCACCAGCACCAATACCGTCAAATATCCCATGTGAGCGCGCAAAGCCTATACAGGTATGTTCCTGCCCGCCAATAGATGGATCAGGCGGGAGGTGAGTGATATGCCAGCAGGTCAATGGATGACTCCTCGACTCCCATAACGAGTATTGACGCGGCGTAGAGGAATGAATGAAGAGTGCATGTGGAAGCGAACGTGAGACAAGAGGTAGAGGTGTCTCAATATAGTGAGAAAGAGGAAATTCGGACGTTGATGTTGTGAGTGCAAAGGTTTTGTAGTCAGCAGGGATAACTCCCAGAGGAATCTTGATGCGCCATTCGGTTACCTTCGAAAGACATCGGTAAAGGTACCAGAAACCAAAAGGATAACGTACATCATCCTCATCCTTTATAGATTCCAGGCGGCCAGATAACATTCGCCATTTCCGCGTGACGTTGACCAAGGCTTTAGCAACTGCATCCGTGTCAATTGCACCCTCAACAAGCCAACCAGTCAAGAATGTTGTTCTCTCGAACAACCTGTCGAAGTGCGTCAGAGGAAAGGTGGCGTATGAGCCAGGAGTGAAAGAGTCCATGATAGTGAATGCACCAGTACAAAACAAAGTTCAGAAGGTCGGAACTAGTTGGAATGGGAAGCTTAAGAAGGCTAGGATAGGCAGGATGGGTCAACTTGCCGGACGCCGAGGTTTCAGGCTGATTCAGGACATACAGAATTACCTAATAATATCCCTGACCCTGA
>JABCKU010000077.1:0-26631 GCA_018221655.1 Myochromella boudieri | reverse complement strand
CCCTGAGACCGATGAACATGGCGAGATGAAGGAATGCTGGAATTTATGTATTTACCTATGATTAGTTATCGATTCAGTATACACACTTTGTTAACTCTACTACGAGGTGGGATTCGATACTTTTTCCAGTGTAATACTCAACAGGGCTCAAAATGGACGGGGACGCCGGGAGGTTGGACTCCGTTAATCGGACCGCCACAACATGAGTGAGAGAATGTAGATAATTACCCTGGATTCGTGACTAACCGTTGACGCGAAAAGTCAAGCATTTAAATTGAGTTAAATGGGGTCCTGACCTTCGTTATTCAGTTGGCCCTTCAACTGGCAGTGATTTATCGTTGGTTTTATCAGCAGATGCATGGGGATGAGCTGAATTCTCACAGAAGCGTGTACAAGGTGTGGTTAAAGATGTATGGTCATTTGACAGCATATAACCCCTCATACTACGCCAGATCCGTGCTTCGACTTCTATTTCCGAGTAAGTTTTAATAAAGATATACATCGCCCGGGTCCGAAAGCAAAATGGGTATCGTGTCATCGAGCCGTCCACCCATTTCACAGCTCGTCTCTGGAGCCTGTCTCCGTGTCCAGGGGCAGGCACAATGCTGGCGTCGTACCAGTAAACTGATATTCGCACTTCTCCAACTCTACGATGGACAACAGTGCGTTTTCTGTCCCACACGATAACAAAAGCTGCGAAAATGTGTCATGTACAGCAGGGAGGATTTGCAGGGGGTGATACATACCACAACATTCCTCTCAGGGCCATTCCAACACCTTGCACCATGGTTGTAAATTTGCTTTTTGTAATATTCTGGCTCACCAGGGGTGACAGCGTCTGAAGGGTTCCAAGAGTCGAATCGGCTGTTTGGGAATGTCAGTGTTACATTGCGGGGGTTCGGAAGACGGTACTAACCCGAGACTGAAAGTAGAACCGCCATTCTTCGGTATTTGCTTTGCCTCTTCGAATAAGCAGAGTTCGTATGTATAGCTATGAATTGATATGCATTAAAAATGGATTACAAGACCGAAGTGTAGCACTTACTCGCCAACATCCTTTTTCAGGCAGAGGTTATCAAGTTTCTTCCATTCTCCTTCACGGCCAAATCCGTGGACGTTGAAAAGCTCCGCAACATCCTCTTCGGCCTTCTTCATCTCATCTTGTTTGGATTTGAGAATATTTTCAGCATCGGTGAAAGCCTGACGCGCGCGTGACGAGTCGGCTGAAAGGATTCGTCAGTTACATAGTCGAACATTATAATGGAAGTGCACGGACCAGATGAGCTATCATCACCACGGATGACTCCAAATGTCTTCAACCATGAAACCACGGTATGCTTGACGTCTTCAAACTGAGGAAGGAAAGAATCTGGAAGGTAAGCCGTCAAGTTAAAGACTGCCACTACATCGGTCACTACGGTGGAAATTAGGGAATTGTCACTCACGGATTGAACCGTCATCATGTGGTGCACGGATATGTTCGTCATGCTCTAACAGCAGAGACACGTAGTCAGAGTTCAACAAAGTTTCCAGCTCATTGGTGAGTCTCTCTGGTGTCCAAGGGTTCTCTTCTGCCTCTTCATCCTTCTTCTCTTCTTCCTTCTCCGTGGAGTCGGACTCAGCAGCATCACTCTTACCGACATCGTTGATATGTGGTAACCCAGCAAGTTCCTCCCATCCGCGAACAGCCTCTAAAACAGCCATATCCTGATAGTTTGGGTTATATCCAGAGCGAAGAGTATTCAAAATGTCGCCGAGTGCTTTTTCACGTTCAAGATGTTTCTTGTGTTCACGTTGCAGGGCAACAAGAGCGTCCGAGTGATCCAAAAGAGCAAGATATAGTGCTGTAAATCCAAGCTGAGTCCCTCAGAATGACAGGGCATATATATATATAACATACGTGATTGTTGCTTATGCTCTAGAGCTGCCTGGGAAATGGATTCGGTATGATCTGCAATATCTGAGAAGCGGTCAAAAGCCTGCAAAGGGCAAGTCTCAAACAAGATACCTTTTAGACGCGCTACTTCCTTCTCCTGAACTTCGATCTCTTTCGCAGTTGTTTCAACAAGAGTTTCAAGGCGCTTCTTCTCTTTATGCGCGAACTGAATGTACGTGGAACGTATTTTGGAACCCTGATATACACTCAATCATCGTAATGGGAGTGACAAAAAGGTTGTAGGGGACTCACAGTTTTCCTAAGTTTTCTTTCCTCGTCGCGTTTCTTCCTGTATTCCTCACCAACAACTTTACATATGTTCTTACATATACCAGGCCGTTCATCTGAGCCATCACAACATTCGGGTTCTTCGGGAGGACTGAGATTAAATTTAAGCACAGACAGGAGGAACACGTACCACATAGCCCGTCGTTCACTCGCGAGCTTACAATAGTCGCCCCAATGTGTCCCTCATTCTGGCAATAGAACACGCTGTTTAGGCAAGCTCCAGTACCTTTGAAGGACAAGTTATAATCGACGGTAGATGATGGATCAAGTAACAACTGACCTGGCTCGTCGCTACCATCCGGGCAGTCACAGGAGTCGTCATTAACGAATGCCCAAGGGATCTCCTTCGACCCATCCAAACATTTCCAGTTTCCCGACGCTGAAGGGGTGTACTTTAATGCGAGGTCTGGGCTGACACCGAGTTTTTTGTCAATGGCTGCATGAGCTAGTGGGAGAGGTAAGAGGAGAATCCATGGAATCATCTTCCTTCGGTGGTCGAAACTATTATTGACGTGTCCTAACCGCTTAACCAAACATATGAGATGGCCGTGGGAACAATGCACCAATTAGATTACTGGAGAACCTCGAGCTCCGAATGGTTAACCTCAGCGTGCGGCCTCAATTAGCTCCTCCCGAGTTGTGAGCGACGGCCATAAATTCCACCATAAATCCATAGCATCTATCCACTCTCCGAACTTGCAGTCTAAGAGGCAAACCGCAGCTCCAACAAGATATATAGGCCACAAGGCTGGATTAATTGTTAACTTGTTGGCATGATTATAGGTGGCGCAGAAGTAAGGGGTCTACACAAACAGATTTTTCAGACTCACCCCCTCCACCTCATACTCTTTCAAACTGGGAGAAAGTTAAAGAATGGCCAGGATCGCATTACTCTATTAATTATTTATTCATTACGTCAGCACGCCAAACACGGCACGCAACACCAGATCGGAAAACGCCTCCACCAGTGACTGTACCCACTAACGAAGGCCCCTCAAGACAATGGTGAGTGAATTATGCTCCTTTGTTCTCCTGGCGGGCTCCCTGGATGCCGTAGAGTACTATGGTTGGAAGAACGGTTATCTCAGGAGAATTCTGAAGCTGGATTGAACTATATCAGCTTGGATACCGTTGACATTGGATAAAGCTCTGATTTTGCCTTTCTTTTTTCTAGGCCAAAGCTAAAGCACCTGCGCCATCGTCCGGCGGTAAGGCCGCAAAAAAGAAGAAGTGGTCGAAAGGAAAGGTCAAGGACAAGGCAGTTCACGCCGTCACTCTCGATAAAGCGACCTACGACCGTATTCTGAAGGAAGTCCCCACCTTCAAGTTCATTAGCCAGAGCATTCTCATCGAGCGGCTTAAAGTTGGCGGCAGCCTTGCTCGTGTCGCTATTCAGCATCTGGAGAGAGACGGGCAGATCAAGAGGATTGTGCACCACTCGTCGCAACTGATCTACAGTGAGCCCACTTGTCCACTGTCTTATTACGTATGGCCAACAAAGAATTTTCTTCAGCACGAGCAACGGCAGCAGCGACAGAATAGATATTCGTTTCCATGCCCGATATGATCATGTACACCACTGCACACTAAAACCCATGCTTTCGCGCCAGCCATGCGTTGTCACCCATTGACTAAGTCAACTGTTTCGCACCCGCCTGGTAGTTTATGAGATCAAAACTGTAAGTGTATTTGAAACCGCTAGCCATCAGCGATGACTGTTGGCCTGTAATCACTGGAATGTTCGACTCTCCTACTGTGCATCGTTCTGTGGAGTGCGCCACATGTGGTGTCATGGTTAGCCAGACCTTTTCCGAGCCACAAGCTGACCTAAGGCCGTTTTATGCTTTCCCGCTCAAGTTACTACCCATCCAAGGGCCGATTGAAGCATGTCAACGACACAAAATATGTGAGCTTCGAAGGGCGACACTCGATCTTCTCTCCAACCATCGCGAAGCGTTCAAGAGCATTCAAGGTTCCATAGCCAGTGGTTGCTATGTAGAAGTGCTTAGAAGTGTCTGTTAGCACTTTCATCAACTGCAACGATTTACACCACATCGATCTGAAAGAAATAGTAGTTTAACATCGACCCAGACGGTTCGAAGATCCTGGAGAATAACTAGTCACCGATGACGACTTAGAAGCTTGGATGTGGCCATGTTGAGCCTTTTAAATTAAGCCCGCTTGCAAATACATATGCGTGAATAGAAGGGCTGGTGTCCTCTTCGGTGACGAGTTTCGTCATGTGCATTAATCTCTCGGTTTTCGCATTCGGTATGGTAGCGCGCATAAATTGCTTTTTGTTGATCCTATTAACGATACAATTTTCAAGTTGCCGCATGTCGTTATCACTTTTGTAGTAAGTGGGCTGACTCTTTGCCCGAAGCAGTGTGTCAAGACACCGAAGCATTTCGATGTCAAAGCATAAATATTATTATTAAACTGTTTTCGGCGAGTTTTGGATACATGGCAGGGTTGTGTGGTAATCGGCGGGCACTGACTGCAGGTTATTGTCATTAACAGGCTTACGTCTTCAGTCGATAGCGGATGATGACCCGGAGTCTCGAGGCCTCTGATGCTTCGATGCGGTCTCTGGGGAAAGCCTAACGCCCATGTGTCGTACCGAACGAAGCGAGGCTCGGATTCTCACAGCTCGCAGCATCGATGTCTGATCACCGTCCTCTGATATGCAAGGGTTCGCACAGTTATCCACTTCGCCGCGTTTCATTCACCATCACAGCTGTGAAAAAAAATTCTAAGGCGTCACTAGAGTCAAGTTATCTGTGTCCTAGAAGGCTGATTTTCGACGTAGTACATGGCTGCGTTTAAGGCCACTTGCCAAGGGGGTCTATGTCCTCTAGCCGCTCGCGCGTCGCATGTTAATGACGGTATTTGAGGCGGGAGTCCTGTTCCCAGCGAGCTCGTGTTCGAAACATCCGAAAGGCATGTTGTGCTCTCTGTATTGCGATCCGAAAATCTCTCTGGCGAATGTGTCAAATGAGTGTGTTCTTGTATTGTCTTGGAAGGGTCTTGTCCTTCGCTGGTCCCTTGCTGTCGGCTGTGTACTTATACAGTCGACACGGGATGACCCAATCATGTCTTCCTGGGGAAGGAGGGTTTGTCCTCTCAGTGCTTCCTTGCCGTGGGCCCCAGGCTTAAGACTTGCTAGACGGGTTCTCGCCTGTCTTGTAGTCGAACTAAAGCACTTTTTGTTCTTTGTAAATTTCAACAGGTTCTTCTAACACAAGCCATTCGTCGTCTGATTTTATCTGTCGACTTGGTTCATATGTTAGCCGATAGCAAAGAAATTGAAAAGGTTTCAACCTACTTCCCGAGTCGCCCAGTGTGTCATACCGATTGCAACAATCGAAGGTTCAATAGAAGAGTAGAATGAAGCCCTTCAAGCCAGGTTCGCTATATGATGGACTGTCATAATTTCGCTTAGGGTTCTTGCGCACATAGAATTCAAGTTGCAACTTAGTGCAGTTGGTACGGGGGTCTGACAAGAATGAAGACCGCCAGTCAAACATGACCGCAGCCGAGTGCCACATTCTCAATGAGAATTGTGACATCCAAAACAAAGAGCGATATAGAGAACCTGTAAGAAAGCCGTAAATTGTCCTTCGTGGTAGTAGTTGGTCCTGCGGACATGGACGAAGACTGTATACCAAAAATGGGTAATTTTTCTCACAGAGGCTCGTGGGAACTTGAAATAAATTTCACCACCAACGAAAAGTTTGTCGTACATCGCCAGTGTCGTTGCTAATCACCTTTTCTCTTTCTTTTTTCTCTCTTCTCTTCCGCAAAAATGCTCGTGTTATACGAGACAGCAATGGGCTACTGCCTCTTCAAGATGTCAGATGAGGCCAAATTGGACAGCGCGGACCTATGGAAGGAGTTTCAGACTCCTGAGAAAGCTAGCAAACTGTATGTTCGAATACTGCATAATGGGGGAGCTAAAGGATCTTAAATGTCTTTAGTTTGAAACTCAAAGCATTGCATCGATTTACGTCCACGGCAACGGCGGTTGAAGACATATCTGCACTACAAGAGGGGAAAATTGGGAAGGGATTGAAGAAATTCTTGACAGACGAGGTACTAGATAAGGGCAAGGGCAAGGAATCCTTGGTTGTGATTGACCCATCTCTATGTAAGTTCGTTTATTTTGAGCTAAAAAGTATCCACTAAACATCAATTGTCCCCTAGCACGTTCAATATCCAAGAAACTTAGCATTTCTGTAAGCGCATCATCGGAAGCGCAGGGTGAGCTCTGGCGGGGTATCCGAAATCAAATTTCGGCTCTCTTGCAAGGCTTGGACCCGAAAGATCTCGCTACCATGAGCTTGGGTTTAAGTCATTCGCTTTCACGGTGGGTAACACAGTAGACACTGCAAATAACCTCATTGATAACTTTTCGCGTAGGTTCAAGGTCAAATTCTCTCCTGATAAGGTTGATACAATGGTGGTTCAAGCCATTGCACTACTGGACGATTTGGACAAGGAAATCAATACATACGCGATGAGAGTGAAGGTACACTTTTTACCCTTTCCTCACTACCATCGCTATAGTATTTCTTTTAGGAATGGTATGGCTGGCATTTCCCCGAGATGGCCAAAATTATTTCCGATAATGTCGCTTACGCTAAAGTTATCCGACATATGGGTTGGTTCTTTTCTTGGTTTAATTTTCGCCCTACCAACCATTTTATAGGTGTACGCACAAATGCCGCATCAACATCATTCGCTGCAATCCTCCCCGAAGATCTTGAAGCCGTCTTGAAAGCTGCTGCCGAAATTTCTATGGGCACAGAAATATCCGACTCCGACATTGCCCACATACACTCCCTCTGTGAACAAGTCATCTCCATCACTGCCTACCGCACACAACTAGCAGAATATCTGCGAAATCGCATGAATGCCATCGCACCCAACCTCACTGCCCTCGTCGGCGAACTTGTTGGTGCACGGCTCATCAGCCACGCCGGCAGTCTGCTCAGCTTGGCCAAACACCCAGCCAGCACAGTGCAAATTCTCGGTGCTGAAAAAGCCCTTTTCCGCGCGCTCAAAACAAAACACGACACACCGAAATACGGTCTCATCTACCATGCCTCTCTCATTGGTCAGGCGCCACCTAAACTCAAGGGTAAAGTAAGTTATAAACTCATTTAATTCATTGAATGATTGTTTAGAACATACCTTTACCAGATGGCCCGAATGGTCGCCACAAAAGCCGCATTATCAATCCGTGTAGACGCACTTACCGATGCTGACGGCAAGTCCGAACCTACGGCACCTTCAATAGGCATTGAAAACCGAGCCAAGCTCGAGTCGCGGCTACGTGCACTGGAACACACTGGCGACCTTCACGGCGCCAAGCAATTCGCCGACAACGGCAGGAAGCAGCAGCGCTTCGAGATGAAGGGCGACGTGAAGACATATAATGCTCAAGCGGATGCCGTAGATCTTATCTCAACCCAGCGTGAAGACCCCATGGAGATCGCCATCAAGGCCGTGCTGGATGTGAAAGAGGAGAAAAAGAAGGCCAAGGAGGAGAGAAGAGCGAAGAGGAGGGCCGAGAAAGGGAAGGATACCAATGGGCAGGCATCGGATGACGCGATGGATGTGGATGTGGAGGCCAAGGACCCCAAGAAAGAGAAGAAGGATAAGAAACGGAAACGGAGAGAGAGCGATATCAATGGTGTAGCTGAGGAGGAGATCAAGGTTAAAGTTCGTCATAAAAGCCAGGTGCCTCTTCGCTATTGCTCATGTATGTTATTTTACAGGAGGAGACTGAAGAGGAGCGGAAAGCACGGAGGAAGGCTCGCAAGGCGGAGAAGCAGAAATCAACCGCTCAGGATGATGAGGAGTCACCGAAGAAGAAAAAGAAGAAGTCTGAGAAATAGGCTGACTTCCTCTAGATCTTGTTGTTAAATTCGTTCATCTATTCTACATCTATATGATGGTACTGCCATTCGCTATCGAATAACCTCATTCTGCAAAAAAAAAAAGGGTACTCGCCCAAAATCAGACGGGAGCTTAGTATTTTGTCATTGGTATGGAAAAGTGTTATGCCAACAAAATCAGGGAGCAGTATGTCGTTGCGAGAAAATATATGGGGAGTGGGGATAGATAGGGTTACATCATGGAGAGGCAGAACAGGGTATGAAATACAGTAGTGGTATACCAACACGATCATATGGATACAGCAGCCTCAGCGCGGCCCAGCTTTTGCTTTCCGGTAGCCATTTCATTCTTGACATGCTCAGCATAATCGATGTTGTAAGCATCGTTCGATCTTCCTAACGCAGACTGGTCACCAAAGAAATATGTGGAGTTGCTCTTACTATGAGCAATAGCCTTCAGCTGCTCAAGTCGTCTCAGCTCAACCAGGGCCTCCAGTGCGCGGCGGCGTTCACTGGATTGTATGCTGTCTTTGTTCTCGGCAATAGCTCCCGCGAGTTGTTCGACCTGTGCAGAAAGAGCGGTAGCCTCCATCAGGGCTTGTTTTTGCCTTGCCTCCGCCTCACGGACAACGGTTTTGAACTGAGCATCAGCTTCATTCGATTTGGCCTCCAGCTGTGAAAGGGTTAACATCTGTGGGGGACTTCTAAGGCGTAGGGCGACTCACGTGGCCTTCACTCTCTAGGATAACTCGCTGCTTTTGGCCCTCAGCGACATTAATCTGGGCCTCGGTATCCAAGAGTTGTTTGCGCCGATTTCTTTCAGCCTCCATTTGGAGCTCGAGTTGGCGCTATATGTCAGGTGAGTTAGTTTTCGCGTTAATAGATACGCCCGAATCCATACCTCAACTTCGCGATTAGCTGGCTGGAAAGTCTGTATCTCGAATCTCGAACACTCAACACCCCAATTCTGACCGAATGTCAAGCGTGTCATCATATGGACCTCAACAGAATCAAAAGGTACGTACTGCGATTGAGTTGCCAATAACGGTAAGTAAACGTTTATTCAATTCGTTACGGTCGCTAATCACCTAACCGTGGAACGGAATAAATTTGTCAGGGGTTATGAGAATTTGAACACAATCAATTTCACCTGGTCGTAGGCGAACATTCCAAGGACGGACCGAACTGCAGACATCCCAGTATTTTTGACGTTTTCGTGGACGTTGTTCACTTCAAAGGATGCCTAAGGAACATTCTATAAATCTGCCTTAATTCTTAGAAAATATATATATACCTTGTAACCGTCGACAATGCGGTAGAAGAGAGAACCTGAGCAGACGACAGGTACCTGAAATGTTTATATTTCACTCATTGCGCAGGGGGTCGCGGATTAACTGGCTCACATTATCTGAGGTATAACCAGGAAGCTGTAAAGGGCCGCGAAAGCCCTATCAGCTTTGTTACAAACTTTGTTGAAATGGTATTACGTTGGGAATATTTATCGAGCCCTCTCGCAGATCATTGACGATCACGCTGTGATACAGCGGTATAGCAAGATTGAGGCCAGGAGTTAGGCGAACCGGATTCCGTCCAAGGCTATCAACAAGGATCCTCAGTAGAAGAACGTCCCAACAAAGGAAGAGGCCATACGCCAACCGCCACCCTTCGTGGCTCTGTTGGATGATCCAAACAAAATTTCTTCGCAGTTGTGGCGTGCCGCGAATGACCGCCGCCGACGATGTCAAGCGGGGTGTGAGGCGAGCATTTGAGGCGACTCTTTGGAGCATTGCTTAAAATAAGGAAGGATAGAGTAGGTGGAACAGACAAAAGCGGGCTAATGTAGGACTTACAACGAAACGCCCATAGTCGCTTTTAATACAGGCGCCTGTAGATGTCAATAGTCCTATACAACCTTGTGCCGGAGGGCACACGTCACATCTGCCGCATCATGATAACCCTTCAGAGCCCACAAGTCTTAGGAATACCAGATAAAATCAAGGTCCTCAAACCGCGTTCCATAACGCTCGAAGGGAAAAAAAATAATTCACCGGCACAGTCGCCACCCCGAGACGGGTAGAAGCGGGGTAGACTGCTCGGAGAGACGAAGGGAGAACGTTGTCCTCAATTTTTGTAACACGGACAAACAACGCGTGGTCAAATCGGGTCACTGCCAAGTGTCCTCACAACTTCAAGTCATGCCATATTATCATGTTAGAAGGTTCCAAGTGTATTTTCTTCTAAATCAGTCTATCAAAAGAATATAATAAGCAGCGGGGTGATTGATGTAAATTTTTTATAACTTTGTGCAGTTACCCGAGCTCCACGGAAGAAATGTCATGAAAAGGCGATATGCAGTTGTCGGTGACTTGTGGGGCTTAACGACCAAGGGTATCTGTGGTTTATCAATGGTTGGTTGATTCTTCTTTGATACTCTAAACTACCAAGAAAGCAGGTCTAGGAGAGTGAACTGAGCAAAGCAAGTATCAAAGAACTCCACAACCACTTCATCCCTCCCGAGGATTGATGTGCATAAGGAATCGTGCTATGTATATAAATGGGATGAAAAAAAAGGGAACGACGAAGGTGTACCCCAGTTGAGATAAATTAGCGGGCGTGGCAGCGACCCAAGAAAAACGTGCGGTATAAAGCAAAATTAGCAGCCCAGCTTGTAGGCGATAGTGTTCATTCATTGGTGTAGGTCGGGGTATGTAACAGTGTCCATCCATGCATTCAAATCTACGTGTGTACCAACCAAATCAAGAGGCATGTTTAAATACCAGTCCAGCCGTTGACGGTGATCTTGCCGTCAGGAGACTTGCCAGTGAAAAGGTTGGGTCCGCTGCTCGAGGACCCTGACGAAGCACCGTTAGAGCTAGGCGCGCCGGTCGCACTGGGCGATGATCCAGCGCTAGAAATGATAGATGATGCCTCAGCCGGGGAAATGGTGAACGTCGATGTGCTGGTGGGTTGCGCGTTGTTGTTACCAGAGTTGGAGAGTCCAGCACCGCGGGCGACCTGGCCGAGCATCTGGGGCTTGGTATCAATGAAGGCAAGGGTGGGACCAGCGACAATTTTGTTCTGGGCGCGGTCGCGGACGTTGTTGAGTAGGGGTTGGCCGTCAGAGGTGACCCAGATGGCGACGGGGCCGTTGATACCTTCGGGGACAACGCACTGGCTCATGGGCAGAGAGATGGTCATGGCTGCGCCACCGACGAGCATCTGACAGAACATGGACTAAACGTACGAAGATTAGTAGAGTTCTTGAACAGGGAAGGTGAAACTTACGCTTTCAGGAATAGTACCGTTGATGGTGCTGGCCTTGAAAGTGACCAATGTTCCAGGAGCGACTACGCCAGTGTTGGTCACACCAAGGGGAGTGTTCGCAGGGATCGGGATCGTGCAACCACCAGTGACGAAGGGAGCAGCGAGAGCGAGGACTTCACTTGGGGTGAAGGCGTAGTCGAAAGCGGCGGGGATGGCAGTACCACTGCTGGAGAGGACGTTAAGGATGGTCTGGTGGCGAGCCTCAACCGTCAAGATGGAGCCGGCGGCGGTCAAGAGGACGGGGTCTGTGAGGAGGACAGCTCCACCGAGGTACGCAGAGACACCGACGTTTTCAACGACACGGGCAGTGGCAGCCATGGTAGCAACGTCTGTCAGCGCTGAATCAAAGTTGAATTGGCATCCGGTGATAGGAGCCTCTCCGAACGACTTGAGAGCAGACTGCAGGACGCTGGAATGTGTTTGCTCATCCGCCAGGATGCTCTGGAACTGCTCAACAGGGATCTGACTTGATGGGAAACCAGCGGCGGTAAAATCTGCATCCTTGAACTTGGCAATTGCTTGCGTGTAGAAAGCGGCCTCCAGCTGTTCCAGAACATCGGCGAATTCTGAATGTCATTATGCAGCCTTTAAATGACCTGATACGCTGCATAACGGCTGACAACTCACTGAAGACCAAGATGTCTGAGTCCGCACGCTTTCCAAGGAAACGGGCGGGGGCGGCAGACACAGAAGTTACCAAAAGAGTGAATGTAAGTAGGGCCGATGAACGCATGTTGAAGTTTTAAAAGGGGTTGGTTGGTGCTGCCGGAGTGTTAAGCCTGCTTAAAGAACGTGGAATTTGAAAACGAAGTTCGAAAGAAGCGAGGGATGCAGCCTGGCAAGCCCAAAAAGAACGACTATAAAGAAGTCAGCTACCAGGGAGCATGGAAAAAGTATCCTGACGACGTACTAGGGCACGGGGAGGGAAGAGAAAGGAGGGAAAGAAAGACGAATGATGGTGATGGGCTACGAAGTATTTGTATAGACGTCCACCTGTGACCCAACACCATGTTTTCGGTCCATCTCAGTTTGATTGACATCGGTCAGCCCGGCCGCATATTGCTGCCAACATCTTATCTCTATGACGATGGCTCCTTATATCCCTGAAAACACACCTTCTAGGCGTGATTTGCAGTGTAAAGCCGCATAGGGTTGGTGGAGGAAAGTTCTCAACGCTGCTCAAATAGCATAAATCCTTGTCATTGATAAGTGTCAAACTGGAGTGGAGGAGGGCAATGATTACTTTTCCACATGTGGAGCACGCGAGTGATGATGGCGACGCCCGACTTTTTTGATCGACGATCGACAAAGTGACCGTTGCCACCTCTCTTCTCCCTTAACTTTGTTCTATTACGGTCTTGGCGATAAAATTGGGTTTTATAGGTCTGACTCATAGCTGCATAGGAAGAATCAGCGTTATTATAAGGAAGCACTTATGTTTGCATTCGGAATATTATAATGTTCACCACTAACTTTAACATTGGACCGAACATTGGGCTACATTGGGCTCGTCTTGAATAACAGGGTCACCGAACTAACCGACGAGAAAGCATCGACGGCTAGACGACGGGCTTGAAATGCGCGGGGTAGATTTCATTCTCGTCATTCTCGAGTTGATGCAGTAAGTATTCTGGATCCTTATACAGAGCCCGATCATGAAAAGCATCCGTACATCTCTTGGTCAGAGTGTGAGTTGCCCAACTTCGCCAGCACGGATGCTGTCCCCATGCACTTATGTTGGCCCTATTTATACTCATTGGGCTCGGCACGGAGAACTCAGGCTTCTGTGGTATTGGCCAGAGGCAGACCTTCATCAGTGTATGGAGGAGAAACGGACGGAACACTGCCATGCATCACCGGCCGACCGGTTTGTAACGGATGATGATCCCATTTGTTCACCAATATCAGAACCTGTGGTCCATCTGTGCATCAATGGTTCAATGTGATCCACCAACTGCCAACACAGACATGCAACATTGAAGCTTACTATTAGTGGTAAAGGTTAGTATATAAATACTCTCCCTGAGTAACGACGTCGAGAGCCTAGGCCTGGCCATGACGTATAAAGTTTTTTTTTTGACCAATTACGCAACAACCCATAGTTGGGACCCATATCAGCCGATGGCTGGCGGAGATAGCTTGATACTTTGATACGCCCCGCTGTTTTTCGAGATGGTAGCATCTGATCATGATCATGAAAAGAAAGCGAACTTTTTACATCTGTGCGATCTGGATGATACACGTTTCGTCGGCTGGGCTACGAGGTACGCGGATATTCCTTCATGTCTTCGCTGTTGTCGGTCATCGTCGAGAGTTGCCTTTGGATACTACCTACCGACGGATCAGTCGATCGCGACGGACGTCAATCGCTTCGAGTGGCAAGTGGTGGGGGTTCCGCATTGGCTGCGTTAAAGTCGCAGAATTTCCTAAAATAGGTTGAAAGCCTTGTGATGTCAAGTTGTCGACCCAAGTATCGATTCCAATCCCTTATTTACAAACGACACACTGGATACAAATAAAGTTCTAGACAACTGTGGTGTTAGAAATTCAGTCGTTACACAAAAACACAAACGCACCTTGCTTAAGTTATAAGTATATTTCGGCCGGGGCTGGAGCACAAGCAGGGAGATCAAAGGTCTTCCCCTCTCAACCACTTTCTAACCAACAATAATGACTCTTTCGGCTTATCATGCGGCACCATATGTCCCGCGCCCCTAATTGTCGCAAACACCAAACCCCCGCTCCCTTTCGTCTCCCCGGCCTTTCCCTCTTTCCCTCCAACACCCCAGTCCCTCCACGCTTGAGCACGATATGCCTCTGCCCCGCTCCACTCCAGCTTATCCACCCACAACCGATTCGCAACCCAGTTACATTGCCAGTCGTATGTGCCCGTGTATATCAGGACCCGGATCCCTCGGTCTAGGAGGGACGAGACGTAGTACTGCGTTGGGACCCTGTATTTATCGAGGTGCGAGTTGAAGGCGACTCCGACAGGGGAGGAGCAGGAGGCGAAGGTGTAGTTAGTCCCTGGGGGGAAAAGAGAAGGGGAGACACCGAGGAGGGCGAGGATATCGGGACGGGATAGGTACGAGGTTATGACGGCATTTTCAGCGTAGCAAAGAGAGCCAAGGCAGGGCTAAAGACGGCGGGTTCAGTCAAGTTGGGTTCATGGAACGATTGACGGCTGGGAATAGGGGTTATATGCGTACCTTGGAAATGTCGTATACATTTCTGCCGCTGTCCCACATGGCCGTTGAGAGCTCAGAGTCGCAAAAGGCTACGGCGGCCCGACAGTTAATTGCGTCGAAGGTATCAATGCAGGAGTCTTTCATCGCTTTCTGGCATCGCGGGAGCTGCATTCGTTCATTAGCATATCAGTTCATTTGGTAGCGAGATGAAAGAAACGCACAGCGGTCTTCATCCTAACGCAGTTGGTGATCGTCTGGAATGGCACGTCAAGGGAGGCGGTCCCGCATTCAACCTCGTAGCGCCCTGGGTAAAGCCTGCACACAACCGCCACAGAATCAGTTCAACAAATTCATGGTGCATATATACATCTGTAAGCTTACGTAGAAATATCAGTGATCCCGTTCCCGATGAGGACGCTCTGGAGGTTAAGGGGCTCGCGGCCCTCGCTTATGGCTATCTGGTTCTGGTCGTAGATCTCGGACGCGAAAACGGGGAGGTATCGGCCCTATTCAAGAGTGAGGTTTATTAGATTAAGTAGAGAATCGAGAAGGGAGAGAGGAAGCGTACCCCGTAGGATTCACCAGAGAGATGCAATGCACGACCCTTGAACTGCTTGAATGTCTCGAAGAAGATCGTTATGAAGGCATGCACATTCTTCGCTGCGTCTTCGGTAGTCTCGATTGTTTCGCCGTAGTCTGCGTATGAGAAGCCCACTCCGACGCTAAGGAAGTCAGAAAGTCGAGTTAGTTACGATGTATAGAGGGAGAGATGGGAGAAAAGAAACGTACGGCTGGTCAAGGAAGAAGATGTTGGCCTCTTCGTTCCAGGAGTAAGGATTCCAGAAGGTTCCATTGGGGGAACTGTTGGTCATGTCGATGCTGCATGGTCCTGTTCATGATTGTAAGTTTAGTTCTACATCTCTACTAGAGTAATGGTACATGCCGAGTTCCATAAGGAGACCCATGGCGGAGGAGCAACCAGGTCCTACACTTGATCAGTTCGTCGGGTTGAAAATACGAGAGGATGGTAGAGACCTCCGTTTATCCACATCATCACATCATCTAAGAGGCTATGAGAATGTAGTCCAGGCTTAGGAACGCGTTTGGTTGCTGACCTTTATCTGGGTCACGTCGGCTCTCAAAGAAATAAAAGAACAGATGCTTCGCCCCAGCATCGACGTCAAGGTACCCTGTGTACACGCTGTGTCCTCGCGTCAGTCACGAGCACTGCACCCTGATCACAGATTCAAGTGAATACTGGCTACTCACTTGACAGTGGGATCGCAAAAATTGCTCTTCTTCACTCGTACGCCATACCCTGGGAAGTCAGGGTGGGCTAGAGCAGCAAAGTCATTGGTAGGTACAGACGAGAGATGTAAGTTCTGCAGGGTTAGATTGCGGTTACTAGCATAACCCAACTGGGGCTGCAAGATGGTCTGCACGCCAGCGAGAACAGGCGATGCTGCAACGCTGACGAGGAGGGTTTTGAGAAGCAGCATACGAATCCAGGTGCACAGATGGGGTCGTAAATGTGCAGCTAAAGAAAATCAAAACGGAAAAAAGGAACGACGCGTGCGCGTGGACTGATAAGTTGTCATTTCAACCCTGGTTGACGTTGGTTGTGCAATGAGAAAGTGATGGCTATTTTTAGTATGTACTGTAGGATTCCCGGTGACCAAGTACTGACCAAGTTCTCACTGGTTCTCAGCGCTTGTCGCTTACTCATATCGAGAGCTCTAATAGAACTCTGTCATCGTTTGATTTGATTGAACCTAACTGAGAATCGAGCAACGCTTCCCCCGATTACCACATACAAACCCGAGGGCTTTTTCTCTCATTTTTTTTTTTTTGATTCCTTTATCAATTTGGGGCATTACCCTATTTTAGACGCACTACCTAAGGTACCCGTAGTTGGCTCTTTCGACCAAAAAGCCCGAGGGCTATGCCGGATGATCTCTAAAAATATGCCAGTGCGAAGTCAAATCTATTCGTGACCAATGTTAGATCGAACCTCACATCCTGTTGAAGTAAATACATCCGTTTTTCCAACAGTCACCGTGTGCCAATATTCGTCATTCATCATCTCGTTACTCTTTATGCCTGTGTTGACCACAACGCGTTGCCCATTGTTCAACACCGCCACCAACTTAACTTCCTCCACCCCCAAACCGTTGCTTTCGTGTGGCCATATGAGGACGGTGTTGTGGTCATTCCAATTCACTCGAAGTTTATCTGGCATGACACATATCGTACGAGATTGGTACGTTGAAGATCGGTACTTTCCGTTCTGTGGATCTACTAGCCTACGATCAAGCGAAAAGATCCCTGTAAGCCATTGAAGAAGGCGAAACTTGAAGATGTACGGCATGAAGACATAGAACTTCAGGAGTCCCATAGTCAACGGATGGGAGGTGACGATTGAGTTTGGGCTTGAGTGTATCACATCCTTTGGAAGTGAGTTCATCTTCGGCCAACTCTGACCCGTAGGCACAGCGCAAATATAGCCTCCGCAGGTTGAGAATTGCAGCTGCCAATGATCATCACCTGAGCAATTTACAAACATTAGTTGTTTGCTGAACCTGACAATAACGGAAGTCACCACACCACTTTTACCACTGATTTCGGTTGAGATCAACTCTGTCCCAACTAGCCTCAGTAAGTATGTCGTTTTTTTTTCATGCCTAGGTCCGATCGACAAACAGAGTAACTCAGAGTGGCATTGACTCCAAACCAGCTGACCGATGACCGCATCATGCTGGAGGAGTGGAAAATGAATCTCAGCACGCAAAACGATTTGTAGTTGGTCTGAGTCTGTTTTGACGTCCAGGACAGAAACTTTGGGTACAAATGCTTGAGTGTCAGGCGTGGGGGAGGAACAGTTGCCCATGGTGAGGATCCCAATACGGGTCTCCTGCGCGTCAAAGGTAACGGCCTCGCTAATATCATCCCAAACCAATAAGGGGTCCAATGGGTGACGAGCGAGGTCAAGAATGTTTAGCTTGCCACACCGTGATAGAGCGGAGATACTGGCGAGGCGTAAGGATTCCCTCCCTATAGGTGGCCGACTACGAACCGCTGAGACTAGAAACTGACCGGAACGGCTGAGGAGTTGGCGGATATCACAGTCCTCACAGGAAAAGTTCATTGTTCCGTCTTCCGTCTCCCGAACGAGCTTAGGAGTCTCTGATGTAAGTGACCACTCTTCAACTCTTAATATTTTACCAGTGCGACCACCTCTACAGCAGTGTAGTATCATCAGAGTGGCCGTGGAAAGACTACCAACCGAATTCTCACCGTGAGTTTTGATTCTGAAGGTTATAACATATCGCTTGAATGCTGCCCCTAGCACGTTCTACAACTGCCATATTCATCATGAGATCATTCCTTGACAATGACTTGAAGTTCAACTGCTCGTCATCTAATGCATACTCTGGATCATTTGACACTCTGGAGATGGAACCATCGTCTGTGGCAACAAGAATAGATTCGAAATTCCCGAGTTGAGGCCGTAGGCCTGTGGGCACAATGCAGAAGGCCGACAAAGGGGTACTGGCATTGGCCATGAAAACACACATCATATGGGCTTCATCATTGTAATTGCCGCGTTCTCTTGTGAGCGTCCATACTACGATCTTACTGCCCAATAGAGATGCAACAACTTTTTCCTCATCCGTTGTAAACTGAAAGCAGCATTGAGCGTGCCAGCTTTCGTTTTGAATTGTGGGGGGGAGGGAGAGCCCGATGCATTTCCCCACTTTGATGACAATGCAAAAAGGTTTCAAGCAACTGTATTCGAGGCCCGTTATGACTATCTTCCCACCAGAAGGGCTGAACTTCAAGTTGTGAAGGACTGAATGGGGGAGCCGAAAGCCATAGGGATTGGATAAGGTTCGGTCGTTGTTGATTTTAAGTACCGCAAGCACCTTGGCATCACCATTCCATGTCGCAATATGTTTTCCGTCCTCACTAAAGCAGACATTGTCATGAACAGAATTGAAATTTCGGCGGGTCCATCTTCTCGCTGCAGTGTCCCTAGAGTCCATATACCACACATAGTGAAGAGAAGCCGATCGGCTTGAAAGGCAAGCTTGACCATGTTTGCATTGAGATGAACATCATATTCTGCAGTCACAGTGTCCATAAGTATAATTTCTGCGAAGTGGGGCCTCGGCTGAAACGATATCGGCTGTGAAGCCACAATACTCCAACAGATGGTGTGATACTTTGAGTTATGTGGGTTCACTTGCTCATAGGTGACTGCAATATATTGTGTGTTTTCACTCACAGCTGCAGAAAAGAAGCAATACACGCCTTGGTCTCCTTCTGCTCGAGGAACAGCGGCCGGGCAGAGGCGTGCACCAGTTGATAGGATCTGACATCTCAGCTGCATTACATCAGCATATTTGTCCACGCTGAAGAGCCTGTCTGTGCTGGGATCGTAGTGTATCCACCCGCGTGCTATGGGCTCCAATGGTGGAATTCCACAAGATGATAATGGCGGCGGAATATTTTTCTTTGCTGTGTCAAGTGCAAAGTTGGATATGACCTGTGAGCGAGGAATAGGAATGTCGGGTACTGATGATAAGCATATCCTGACCATCTGTGGAACTCTGGACAACGTCTGACCATGGGATTCCAATGTCTGGCATATTTTACCGGCCCATAGTATAATTTCATTGGGAACCGATTCATGTGTGATTCGCGATAGTTGGGAAGTGACTGAGAAGGCATACTCAATGCCCATATCACCTACGCATTGTTCCACCCATACAGTGGAAGAAGGAAGTCGGATGAATTCACCTATATCGGAAAGTAGTTTGGAGATGTCAGGAATCACGGGTCCTGGGTGCTGAGTGACGTGTAGGGTTTTAAGCACATAGTCTAGCCAGTAGACAGCGGCATAGACGAAAAGAGGAAAGGCCTTAGCAAGAGAAGATTTTGACTCTGCGTACGCCGCCGGGTTTAAAAAAACTGTGTGATATTCAAAGTACTTGGTGGAATGAAGGGTTTGAGAGGAGAGATAAAAAAGACACGTTCTCGCGATAGAACATTGCGCATGGGGGACATCCACTAGAAAAGAGGAAACAGCCGTTTGATACGCCGCTAATTCCGTAGACGATGTAACATCTTTCAAGTTGGACTGTAAAAAATGGTATGCTGAGAGATGGACGAGGCGGAGAGTGTCTCCGTCATCCAGGCCACTGTATACAACAAGATCGCCGCAGACTTCAACAACGTCCCTTCGAGACCAAATAAGGTCGCCAAGCTCATCGAAAAAACCTCCGTGTGTAAAGTGAGCGGCTTGTAATGACATGGTTCTCAGCGCACATTCCAATTCTGCAAATTGTAGGGGACGGCTACTTGCAACGATCCATTGAAGCACCTGGCGGCTAAATTCCCTCTGATTAGCGCTCGTGGTATCTGCGAGGCGCTGGCATATGGAGGCATAGATCGCGTTTAGCCCCTTAGGTAAGTTCTCTAAAAGTCGCCAGATGTCTGAAACTTTAAATTGTTGTCGGATCTCTTTGCACATGAAGGATACCCAAAGGAACATTCCTTGGTGGTTCTCAATGCCCCCGATTCTTTTAATAATGTTTTTTCGTAGGTCCGCATGCCTTGGATCATGAAGGCGCTCCATAGAATTAATTTCGTGTTGTGCGAAGGATGAGATGTCATGATGTACATCGTCCGAGGTAATTTCCAGAACAACCAGTTTGCTGCCGGACATGCTGGAGAACTGTTTGACGTGGTCACCCGACTTCCTTGCAGTGACAATCACCCCGGCCATACGAGAATCACGAACAAGGCATTCCAATCCCCTAACAATCTCGCTTGACTCTCTGCATTCATCCATAGCATCTACCACGATTATAACTGTGGGCGATGTGGTTTCTTGGTGGCTCTCCGAGAGCTTCGAGATGATGAAGGAGAACACGCCCCAAAGCTGGTTGAACTCAACCTGAGCCTTGATAAAAAGATCAAGTAGTTTTGGTTCGACGACAGGTAGTAGAGCGTGCTGACTATCATGCAGATAGTTATACAACTGGTCGACGAATGAGCGGACGGCAGCCAAAGGATGATTCTTGGTATCATCTGTAGCCTTGAAGAAATGGTAGAGAACGATATTGCTTCGCCCTGTCGACCGCGCTTCCTGTATAATCCAGTTGCTCAAAACTGTTTTCCCGGTTCCAGGAATTCCGTATACAACAAGGATATCCGCCTTGCCGTCTAACAAATCCCGGTACTCCTGTTTGTCTGCCATCCACAAACATGTCCCATTCAGACGCAGCTTGCTGGCCGCCGTGAAATCGACCACGTATGTCGGAGCATTGATCCATTTGATGAGATCTCGTCGACTTGCCCGTTGAAAAAAATTCGCAGAATCATGAACATGCTGTGCACCTGCAGCTCGCTGCACTCGTGACTGGTGTTTTGTAATCTCGACTCTCATTCGTTGGAATTCCTGGGCCATGTAAGTTGATGAAGCGAACGTTCTGAAGCGAGAAAAGACTGTTAAAACCATAAGTGAACATAAGGCAACGATTGTTAAAGATATTACATACAGGATCGCTTCAACGGACGGTAGTATTCCACTGCTTTGACCCAAAATGTCAGGATTGCAACATATAAGGCCTCGATGACTGGTGTTATGAGGGTTTTGTCATTGAACGGACTCTCGACGACCCGCTTGATATACTCCATCTCTTCAGCCATGGTGAGGAAAAATTCCATAACTTCGTCCAGAGCGGCCACATTATTCCTCGCCAACTACGGGGATATTTAGGTCAATATCCTAGTAAAACAAAATGATATCAAATGCGCCGACCTCGAGAACGAACGCGACACTGCTCCAGACTAGCTCTCCTCCTTTGGTAGCGAATTTACAAGTTGCTTCCAACAGTTTCTCAAAAGGTTTAAGTTTGTTTGCTATCTCTCCAAAATCACTAACCCAGCGACCGGATCGTGTTTTTTGAGTCTCCTTTAAGGCGCCACTAATAGATTTAGCGCGTAATACGAGGTCGGAGAGTGAGGTTATTGCCTCAACGTGAGGGCGTTCCTTTGCAGCAAGAAGTTCGATATAAATCTTTTTAGCGCGAATGAATGCGGCCTCGGCGTCAGAGACAGTAGGCATTTTGATGGCGACCACGTCTGTAGTTATCGAACTGGCCCCAGAGAGTGCCATGCTTCAACAATCGATTATCTGTGTTGAATCGCGTTGTCAGAACAAATCGTCCACTTGGTAGTTGCTCATACAGCTTGTACACAGCGGAGCGTGCTACAGAGCGTCATCGCTGATATCCGGAACCTGGTGACGTAAGGTAGCACGGCTCTAACAAGCGCGCGCCTAACAATGGTCCCATCCTGAAAATCAAGGGTTATTGTGACTCGTGAGTAGATATGAGAGTCCACATACCGCCCACTCCCACAAGCAGCCTTTTTTTTACTCAATAGCTCTCATTCTCCAAGGGTAGGGTTAAGGAGAATGTGATGACATGGCTGGCCATTGTTCATGAACGGCGACGACGTTTGTACTCCAGGGTTCAGGAGTATCTAACGAGGGCCGTGTTTGTGTTCATGCATCGTACCCATAAGTAGCAGCGGCCGAAACTATATTTCAAATCGAATAAGTAATGTTTGGAAGGGCAAATCAGGGACAAACCAAGGATAAATTCTGAAGTTCATATGTTACCAGGAGTCTAGGAAACACTCCGCCCTTGGCTATGCCGCTCTATGCCAAGTAAGTACTAGCGTGACGATGAAGCGAGTTCATGTTGCAGGGCAATGTATAGCCATGGTCGCCGCTGGCCACAGAGAACCATGATTCTTAAGAAGTTGTGCTTTTGCAATGCTTGCTCAAACTGACAGACGACGACTGGCATGCCTTGCCATACGCTCAATTTTGTTAGCGCGTTGTTTGGTTTTTGCTTTAAAACATCATAGCGGGAGGAGCGGACCGGATATGAGAGTCGAGTATTTGGGCTAGTCAGTACCATTTTCAACAAGCAATGTAATCCTTAAATTTCTTTTAGTTAGACATGGTGTAATTTTACACATTTATGTATCGCTCAGTGAAGTCGCGAGGTCTAACAGGAAAGCATCATGCAGTGTTTCAAATAGTAGAGCCCACAAAGGTTGAGTTGGAAGGACAATCAATAGGCGCATCAACCCTCCCGTTGCTTCTTCTGTGGCCGGCGGGCAGAGGGTGATACTTGTGATGTAGAATGGATCATGGCTCGAGAGTCCCCTAGTGGTGATATCTGGGATGGGGTGGGAGAGCTGGAGGCCTGAGCTGCATTGCAAGAAGAACTGGTAGTTGGTGGAGGTGTAGTTGACCGAGAAGGCTTGAAGGTATCCAATATTTTATTGCGAGAGTAGCTTCGTCGGGTGAGTTCCTTTTCAGTCAAAGGATCATTTAAAGTGGGGACAAGGTCTAGGAGATGGATTTCCAGGAGGCGTTTGACGTGGGCATGAATATGGTAATACTCGTTACCGTGATATCTATGGGCGATGGCCAGTGTACTCCACCATTGGCGTACAAGGGGCTTGAGGGGATCAAAGTAATCATGAAAGTGATCGAGGACTTTTGAGCCAAACGTCTCAGGGTCTAGAATTAGTGCAGTTTTTGTCTTCTGCAAGTGCTGTTCGTTGCCATCAAAGTAGTCGAGAATGGCTCCGAACAGGCCAGGATCGGAGTCCACATCGATAAATCGCCTAATGCCTGGGCCGCCACGAGTAATACAGATGTGAACAAAGACCCAAAGCAGAGACTCGATGTCATGGAGGGCTGTATGGACAAAAGGAACAGCGCTCAATTTAGTGAGCTTTTTCTTCGAAACGATACGCATTTCTGGCGGGTATATGAACATAGAACCTATTACTTCGGGGCTCATGAATGGCAGGGTTCCCTGAAAAGTGTTTAATAGTACTCAAAGCTGGGAAAGCAAGTCTACTCACTGTTCGTTCCGAATATCTGGGTTTTCGATTATTAAAATTGGGGGATTTCTTTTCCTGAAATTTATATGAAGATATTTTGTAGTGTTCAACGCCGTCACATAACCCACCTCTATGATCCACTTCAACGCAGAAACTGTCACCTCCTCCTCTTCTCTCATGTCTTGATGAACGCACAACCTCTCGGTGCGAGCATGCCACACATAACGGGCCACATCAGGTGGGCCAGGATCACAGTAAACGGCTTCCTTGATAACGTCTGTGGTAACGGATATATCGTACATCTCTTTGGCAAGATCAACTTGGATGTCCAGGACTTTTGAATTTGTAAGTGTAGTGCTGGGAGAAGGGATGAATTCGCGCGTGACCTTTGCATGGTCAAAGTCCATAAGTCTCCCACACATCTTCTTGCCTGACGGATCATCGCGTGGGAACACCATAAGGTTTCCAGAGCTAATATCGCGATGTAGGACACCCTTGTAGTAGGCATTTTCATGTTCTATTCTGAATTGTGAATATGCTGTCTAGCGGTGTACGCAGAATGATACACAAACCTAGGAGAAAATCTCGAAAACACTCGACTAACTCGTGTGAATCGCTGAAATATTTGATGTGCTCCCCCTTGGGCATGAGAAGCTGTGTGTGGACGCGAGACTGGAAGGTGTGTGTGCCTTCAATGAGTAGATTGAAGCAATCTAGTAGAGCCTCTTCTGTGGCGAGTCTCAAATGAATCATGTCTTCCGAACCAATCTCAGTCTCTTGAAAGGCCCGTTTGTCACCCGACACAGCTGTCGTGATCACTTTGACTGACTGCATTTCTCTGGAATATATATTGTGGGGTATGCCATGGCGTAATCTCTCGGTGCTATCGACATCCGAGTCACCTCCGATGGTGATATCATGGTGAGCGTAGACGCGTCGCTCTGATTCAATTTTGTCACTATCAAGGAAGTCAATGATAGCACCTTCATCTAGGAGTGGTGCTGATGGTTCGTCTGAGGAGGCGGGCGGGTCTGGCCGCCAATATCGCTTTAATACTCGAAACTAAAGGACGCTCATAGAAATATCAAAACAAGTATTGAGTCGTTGGAGATACATACATCAGTTGGGTTGAGGTGTTTGTTATCAGTGAGGTCAAGCACTACAAAGGCCAACGTCGCGCGTGTGCACGTCTCTGGCGACCGAAACGCGGAGAGCACTTGTGCAGAGACGTACTTCTTCAGCTCGCCACCCTCCTTAACCTCAAAGATCCAGTGAGTGTGGTATTTAGATTCGCCGTATATCCTTGTAAACTCATCCGCGCCAATGCTATAAGAGGGAATAGCTTCATAAGGTTGTCCGAAACCAGGCTCTTTGTAGACCATCATCCCTGTATCCCAGCCCATCAGTTCTGGGCTTAGCATAGATAGGTTCGCCATGACCTGGACAAAGAGTATTGGTTCCTGTCAATTGGTCAGTATGATAATAAGCGGTTCGGGATGAATCTCACTTTATTAATATCGATTGGGGTCTCCGTTGCCAACACTCCCGACCGATCATTGAGGAGGATCCACATCAAATCATGACAGACCACTAGGCCTATGACAAATCTACGGTCTAGCTGTTCCATGAGGATATGCCGCGTGTAGGTCAGCAACTGGACCATTGCCTCCTTCATGGCTGCTGTAGAGCTCTCCGATTTAAATTCGACTGGGACATGTACATGTACCCACCAAACCGCAAGCTGCTTCGTCTTAGATTTTAGTACAGGTTTTGACAAAGTAACGGAGGCCATACCAATGTCGTCTTACTCTGTTTGCGCGAAGCCAGGTCCTTTTCCAAGTTTCTTGGAGCTGGATTATCCGACGCCGCGTTTCTAGAGTTCGCCACTTTGATTTCCTCTTCGATCTTGGAGATTTGTTTGTCAAGTTCATTCATCTGGGCTTCGATCTTAAGTAATGCAACACAACAACTTGCGAATAGGCAGTCCGGACGAGAGGCTGGTGCTTGGTTATCAAGAGAATGGGGCGTCTGGCTATGACGGTCAAACCACCCGCCATCCTTAATCCCTGATTGCGAGTTCGGTGGGATTTTCTCCAGACAATAGTTGTGAATGGCATTCCCAGAACCGACAAAAGGTTTGTAAAGCTTGTTTTCCTGACCTTTCTTTGCAGATGCCGGGTAGTCCTTCCAGCGGCTATCGGAATACTGCCCAGTGGACGACATTGACTGTAGGATTTCAGTGGTGTCGATCGAGGTCGAACTTGTCAAAAGTTTTTCCAAGAATTTTGAAGTCGGTGTGAAGCGAAGTTTTCCACGAAGATCATGTTGAGCTTCTCGAGCAAGTTCTCTGACTGTCATTTTGACCCGCGTCGCTGTCAGAGTTCGCGTAGGTCTAACAGGGGTGTCCTGTAAACCGGACATCGTTGGATTAGTGGTGGTTGGGGGCCGGAACACGCAACATCAAAGCGTACTTCCTCTTTTTAAGCGTTCGGGTTATCTTACTATCAGATTCATCGTTAGTCACGCGGTATTATCTTTAGAAGATCATGGTGGACATCTTCACCTCAAAATTTCAGTCCGGATCGATAGGAAGAGAAGAGGCTAGTCCTTGGACTTTGCGGAGAACAAAAGTCAACATAAGATGTCAGCACAACATGGCCTGCTGAGTTAGTACTAGTGGGTCGTCAACTCACCAATTAGAGTATGAAACAAGTTCCCAGTCTAACTTTCTTCCATGGAGTTAGGGTGGTATTGAACTTGAAAAGGTGAAGACGAGCGAAGACCCCGAACGCCATCGTCCAAACCATTAACGAGCACGTGATAGAAAGGCAGTATTACCATTTAAGGAAGTTATGTGGTCATATCCACCGTACCACAAAACATTGACAGCTTAGCGCTTAGCACTCAGTTGTCTCTGTGGCGGGGCTCATAA
Source organism: Myochromella boudieri (assembly GCA_018221655.1). Lineage (NCBI taxonomy): Eukaryota > Fungi > Basidiomycota > Agaricomycetes > Agaricales > Lyophyllaceae > Myochromella > Myochromella boudieri. The sequence continues at coordinate 129 of JABCKU010000077.1, read as the reverse complement.
GACCATCCAGCCTCTGCTGAGAGCCCCCTCAGCATTTCCATACCTTCCCCACCCTGTCTGTAAGCCACCTCTACACTCAGCTCCCCGATGGATTGAAGCCAGGTCACTGCGTATAACGGGGCATTATGG
>JABCKU010000076.1:8189-58702 GCA_018221655.1 Myochromella boudieri | reverse complement strand
TGTCGTTAGCCTTGACGTACCCGATACTGAGGGCAATGAAACAATGAAAACTAGGCTTTATTTCCCCTCTACCAATGCTAGATGAAATGGTGGCGTCAGCACTGAAACATGTATGAGAACAAACACGACAGCGAGACACTCTTAGGTTGTATGTGAGCAGTAGAGAGAAGGTAAGATTACCGAACCCAGCACTTTTCAAATCTTTGGTGATGTAGTAGCATCGAGAACCTTCTCCTCTTCCACCTCTTCCAAAGATGGTATCAATAGCATATAACCTCGAGGCTGCAACCCTGAGTTTGGGTTGCTGATAGAGGTTTAAGCGCAATTGCATGTCCAAGTACAGTTTCATTAAAGTAAACTTTATAGACTGGTGACTCACCTAAACCGGGGTGACTTTCATTCAACAAGCACCTGTAAAGGAAGGGGTGGGGTACATATATAGTGCGCGTTTTTGGCACGCACACTACGCTTTGTGTTGTAAAGCCCATGAGTTCTCTTATCATGTTGTCACCATTATTGTAGGAAATTAGCCAACATGCTGAGCCAGTATAGCCTGCTATAAAAATCGAATTTTATCCTTATCAGCCTTTTACCAGTGGATCACTTGTGACATGAGATTTGATTCATAGTAGACGATAGATTCCCTAGGAACATATACTGCAGGACGATGGAGCACCAGTGCTCGTAGAGGACTATATATACGCTGGGTAAGTATAGTGCTTAGAGCTAGCTAAGCCGTAACGGAGGCCGACATGCCGCTGGCATGAAGGTGTATGTATCAACATAGCGAGTGTGGGTTAAGCGAGTGACGATAACGAGAGAGAGAGGACAGTGTAACCCGAGAGACAAACCCAAAAGACATGAAAAACTGAGATGTGGTCATAAAAGGAGAAATGTAGGAGGACGATGCTATCTTAGAATGCACCAGAGTGGGGCCTCATGAAGCGACTGTGGAGGTTGCGTGCATGGTGCAGGTCTGAACGCTTCTGTTCTTTGGCTTGCATCTTTTCTCTCAGGTATTTATGCCTGAACTTCCCGCCAGGACACGTGTCTGCGGAATGCGACACAGGAACGGGAACGAAGACGCCTGTGGGGGCAGGAGACTGAGGAACCGCAGTCCCTTGGCCACCACCAACGACAAAGGTGGTGGCAGGAACAGGGTCAGGAGGTGCATGATCAGAGTGATCGCTAGAGTCATGATTGGAACCTGAACCAGAAGAAGGGGGAGGGGTGTTGGGAGTTGATGGAGGAGCATCCTCTTCATCGCCTTCATCATCATCCTCATCATCACAGTCCTCGTCATCACCATCCTCGTCATCATCATCACCATCACCACCTGTTGACGTAGGGCTAGTGGCTGGCGCTGAAACTGTCGGGGAGTGAGTTGAACCTCCGCCGATAATCGATGAAGTGGACGGGTATGGCATGGAGGGTGTGTGCGTCCGAGTTGAACTGCTGGAGATCGAAGAAACGGATGGAGATGGTGCAGAGTGAGACGGTGCAGAGGGAGATGGCGTGGGTGTGTCGTTGCCGCTAGCTGAACTGCCTGAAGGAGGGGCACTTGGGAGTACCTGGCTGGCAGAGGAAGGAGCCTGCGAAGGTGAGTTGTGGCTAGATGCAGGGGGCAGCACTGTAGAGCTCGGCGATGGCGAAGGATGAACGAGAGTCACAGACGAAGCGGAGCGCGTAGAAGAGCTTAATGGAGGAATGACTACAGATGATGTAACAACCGACGATGTAGCGGCCGACGAAGAATGTCCAGGGTCTGGAATAACTGGCTTGCCTGCAGCAGGCGGTGTGTTGCCGGTGTAGGCGTAGACCGGTGACAGAAAGTTGGGAGGGTTCGGGTCGCTGTACATTGTTGCCTTCGTACCTTCCTTCTGAACTGGGTTATTTCCAGGTAATTTGGGGAGCATGCCCGTAGCTGTTGGGGTGAAGGTCAGCGTCGTAGTATATACATTTAAAAGGCGATGTCAAACTTTGTTCGTTGACGCCCTTCGTAATGTGGCATTTTGAACCACCTGAGCTGTATGTGAAGATCCCTTGTTGACCACAACAGGTGGGCTGTCACCAGAATCAATAAAAAAAAGTTGCCGATAGACCATCAAACAACTTACATCACCATACATATTGCAATGACAGTTGTCCACCGCTCTTTGTAGCACACCCTTATCCCAGCCATTGGCGAAGTCTACAAGTAATGTCACGAAAGAGCATATAAAGCTAGACGGGGTCAACATACCAGCATGATACCCATACCCTGTCGGATCACCGTATGCATATCTGGTGGTGCTATCAGAATTTACACTGCAATCAAAGACAAATGGCGTACACGAGTGGTTGTGATGGATTCATGGCCTGAGAACGGTACTTTTCGAAGTCTGAAGTGGCCCAGTACACCTTACAATACGTTAGCAGCAAAGTGGTATGAGAGAGATAGTACTTACTTCAATGAAGATACGAGGAAGTGTGTAAGGGAAATTAGGGTCACTGCAGGTGCCAGAGTCCGGTCCACCAGAAAGGAATGCAACGTGAGACTTGTGATCAGGACTATCGAGGTCCTGTTACATACCCACAAATATCAGATGGGAAGAAGTTATTTTTGTATGGACCAACAGACCTTTCCATTCCAGCAGCTAGGGAAGTTCTAATATCCTAGTGAGATCAATGATCAATGATTCGAATTATTGGACCTACAACTTGAGCGCGGACACCATCAGGGCAAACTTTCGCGGGCAGGGAGTTGTGACGCGAGGTCACTCCGTTGAAGTTTAAACACAGGAATGTGATGGCTTGCTGGGCGTGACTGTTGGGGTCATATGTGCGCAAGGTAGGATCACCTAGTTACACGATGTTAGTAGGATGGTATACAGCCAGTAACATACTTTCATACCGCTAAGCATTCGGAACTTTCGATAACATGGGTATCAGCAGGATGCACAGCAGTTAGACAAACGAATCACTGACATCATCAGGGAATGCCGTGGTTGTCCCCGGCTTATCGTTGAAGAGATAATCTAGCGGTTCTTAAGAAACTGTGCAAAAAAAAAAGTACTGATCGATCTTACATCTGAAACAAAGGTATTAATGGGATAGCATCGAAGGGAAGACAAGGAATACCGACATGACCGTGCCACCATTGAGACTTGAGAAGCTACCATTGTTCCACCTGGAAGGACATTAGTGGAAAATATCACACGCATGAAGCAGATACTTACTGGAAGTAGAGATGCTGAAATAGAAATGAGAGAAAATAATTTCGTTGAAATGTCAAGTAGAAAGAAAAAAAGTGATAAAACACACTGGAAACCAGTAACTCGATTTGTCTTCAGCGATAGGAATAGATGTGCATTGACTCTGCCTGAGCTGGGCCGTATTAATATTCATCCCAAAGTTGCTTCCACCGACGACTGAGTTGAGGTTCAATTAGCCAAAACGAAACAATTGATCGAATTTACCCCACCTGAGTGAACATGGCCAGAGACTTTACCAGGATTAACGATGGGATCCAAACGTTCAGTTGTAATGAAATCCCCTGCCATACAATTTAAGGAGCTTGTCGCACAGAAAAATAGTTGTGCACTTACCAGCTCCCATGAGCCAGTATGCATTGACGCTCGTCAGAGCTGTGAGGAGGAGAAGGGTTTTCGTGACATGGTGCGCCATTGAGAGAAAAGAGTGGACCTCCCAACGACCAGGGATATAAGGAAAGGGAAAATGAAAAGAAGGTGGTTAAGAGACAAGAAGCGCCGTTAACAGTTGAACTTCGTACTTTGGCCTTGTTTACTGACGAGCTGAGCAAATGGCGATGGCGAGAAGCTCGAGCCGCAAATATGAATATCCGTCACCTCCCCTGACAACACAACTGACATTCGTGCTGTAACTTCCGGCGTCGGAGTGTTCCATTGGACGCCATAAGCCAGGAACGACGGAAGGTTCCTTCTCTTTTCGGATTATTCATTAAACTTTGATCGAGACAGGCGTGAGCTTGCATCATGCCATCCTTATCAAGCCGATGAGTAGTAATAAACACATCAAGATAACAGGGCTAATGGAACATGCTCAGCGACACTAAGGCTCTTCTACAGGGAGACGACTCGGCGACACTGACCGTACCCTCGTTAGTGGTGCACAGATAAGGTTGTCCAGAAAGCTCTGTACACACCAGGAGTTGCAAAACAGGTAAATCAGTCTACGAATAGACCGTTGGAGGTATTCGAAGCAAGGAACGTTGGCGAAAGGCCACCGGGAAGCAGTAAACAGCTGAGCCCCACAGTCATAGGATTGGAACGTAGATGCATGTATCGGGAGCTGATTCGACCAGGGATGCGTTGGACTCATTTGCTCAGTCCCGCTTCGATTACACCTATGTAAGCCAAACCCTCCGAGGGTAAACTTGGGAGTAAGCTTTGTTTTCGGAATCAGTGGCAAGCGCGGAGGATTTAGTTTCACGTTGGTGGCGTCCGTGGGTAGCGTTACGGGAACATATAATGAGACAGGATGACGGAAAAGGACCGGAAGCACATGGGTATCCATAAGAACAGTATGATGGAAGGGCAAGTTGCGGACAGAACCCGATAAGAAACTTCAATGATGAGAAGCTGAGTATGCTAAAGGATAGACCGGGGGTAGTGCACATAGGTCACATATTCCGAAGGGATGTGCGATGGAGAGACCAGGATCCGCGGGGCGAGGCAAACTCTGGAAGCACACCGCTCCCATTCTACCAAAGGATTGCCTATTCCTCTTGATAAACACCTCCGTTCAATGGCACAAAGATATATATATAGACACCTAGGGGTTTCTAGCCTCTTTCCAGGACCAAAGTCCTTGGAGGACCCCGATAACTCCTCGTTACGCCACAGAGGAGAGGATACAGCTGCATAAGATTGCATGGATAAGCAAGTTCTGCCATTTGGGATGAGTTGCGATATGGGGAAGGGGCGTTCATCCTCGTGTGATTGTGATCCATTTCAGGAGCGCCGTGTTCATGTCAATCATGGGGGACCGTAACCCGTCATACACCGAGCGCGAGACAAGTCACAAATTTGACTGTTTTAAATTCTAGCTGTGGCCATAGCATCCGTAATTACTGTGGTAGTATTATCCTGTTATCCGTCAAAAAAAAGTGGGTTAGTTTGGGGCCAACTGTTTGGATTTGACAAACTTTTGCGAAGAACCATGGGCCAGGAAACTGGAGAGTACAGACATAAGTGATTGTTGATGTAAACAGTGCCAGAAGTCAACAGATGATCGTGGGTTGACTGTTGTCAATTCATTCAGAATCATTCGTCGTCAAGTATACTAACCGGAATTTACCGAATTAGCGCCCATAACTGATAACTCTCATCTCAGCGGTCATCATTAATGTATGTAAATCAAACATAAAATTTCCCTCTGTCTTTTGACTTTCATCGCTGCTTCCTACACACCGTCTCAGCTCGAAAAGCGAGCCCTAAACTCGCTACTTGCCCTTTTATAATGAACGAGGGATTAGGTGGTCAAGTAGCCGCTAAGCCTACGTCCATTTTTGCGACCGCAAAAGAACATGGAAGTCTAAATATAGATTCCTTGCCTAACGAAATCATTGCCTCCATTCTAGAAGTTGGTTACCTTCACAGCAGGGACCATAACTTTAATTTTCGGAATACAGTCTCCCTTATCAACCATCGATGGAGAGAAATCGTCCTTAATACGCCAACGTTTTGGGCCACTTTGGACATCACTGGCGTTCTACCCGCAGATCATACTCGTCACCTTATCTCCTTGAGTCTCAAACGATCGAAAGGCTTCCCTTTGAATATATCGTTTACAGCTTCACCACACGAATACGCCAATTTCCCATCTACAATAATTGACCAGATAGGGTATCACAGCGAACGCTGGAACTCGGTGACTATATCGACACCATATGGCGAGGACCTACTTTATTTCACACGATTTCCCGCCTTAAACGTGAGGTATCTCAACATTACCACTAATTGGATTGACACTGGACCATTCTTCCATGGCCTGGATATGCCCCACCTAACATCCCTCGTTATAAATCGAGGGGGATTCGAGGAAGCCCAACTACACTTTCCATTTCCTATTCTCACCACTCTGGAACTCCATGACGTGAATAATCTCTCTACCGCTGTTCTTGAGAAAATATTAGAGGCGTCACCCGTGTTGGAGAACTTGCTGATCACAAGTTTTCATCCACTTCACGAAACAGACTCTCAACACAATTTTAAAATCCTATCTTTGCCCTCTTTGCTTCGACTTGATGTGGCAGTGTCCGAGCCAGCTTCGTCTTATTTACCCTCATTTCTGCAAATGCTCATGGCGCCCTCTCTTCAATCTCTGGCATTACGACATATCAGTTCTACTACATGGGATCTCCTTTTACATTCCATTGTCACGTCTGGTACAGAATATTTGCATCTTCGTTCGTTGGAGCTTACAGACGGCCCGATTCACGAGTCCCAATGTCGGTACCTCCCGTTCCCACAGTTGACCCATCTCATCCTACATAAAGTCGCGTTGAACCCCTTCGTCCGCCAGCTCACAGTCAAAACAGAGATGGAAGATGCTTTGGTTACTTGCCCTATGCTTCGCAGCATCACAGTCTCTTGTGATCGATTTACAAACAGGCGTTTATTTCATCGGATGGTCGAAACAAGAAAGTTAGCGGGATTTCCAATTACCAAGCTTATCCTCGATAAAGACTCCTTCGGGCGTAACGGTGCCTCGTGGGAGTGGCTACAACATAACGTCGAAGATGTCATTGAATCCGAGGAGTGTGAGAAGCATAGGGTTCGATGTTTCGGGACCGCTGGACTGGAGGTGCCATAAGGATATAGGTATAGCTAAATACTAGGTTACAGGGGCTGATTATAGGTTAAGATTATCTACGAGAACAATATACATTGTATACACCATCTGCCATTGCAAGTCAGGCGACTATCGTCAACCAAACTATGCACCGAACCAGAAACACTTATAAGTCGTGTTTCCAATTCCACGGAAGTGCCTTGCATCCCACTGCGCTTCCAGGCCCGTCGTGCTCAATATCGAGCCAAAGTTGCCTGTGGCCAGTAAGGAGCGAGGAGAAGGACAGATCACATCACCGCCATTCACGCTTAACTGACGAGAGACGAATAAGTGATGTATGAACCGCCAACCTCGAGAGAGGAAGAAGAATGGACGCTTGTTAAATCCGAATCCCTGGTTGTTTGCTGTAACGCGAGATATTTCTCTGTCAGCACAAACTACGCAATGAAATGGTCAGAAACATGTTGAAACTTCAATGCAAAATTAGTACCTTAGGAAGGGAGTCCAGCAGCATTATACGGAAGGTATGTGCCTGGACCTGAATGTAGTAACGACGTAGAATTTGTAGCTGCTCTGGGTTACAGGCCAATATCCGAGCCCCCTTATCTCCTTCATTGCTACCAAGGGGTGGTGGAATGTTATCCAGAAACTTCACTATCTCGTTTCGCAAGGCGTAATTGGTGTTCAATTCGTACTGCCCTGATGGCTCAAGGTAGGTTTTGTAGATGACGAGAGCTTTGCTGAGGAGGATGTTATGATGTCGCCGCCGATCACTTTTCACCTGGTTGGATGTCCGACTGGCAACATCCAAACCACTAATGGCGCTTGAGGTAACATCGCACTTCCTGTTGAACGCCTCGACATCGGACCAATATAGGATATGCTCCTCACAAAACCTTTCTTGCAGGAAATCGTGGAAGAGTAGTTTGGTAGCTGGCACCGTGAGGATGTGGCGAAGGCGGTCGGCCGCACTAGCAAGCTTAGCAGCTGCAGAGAAAATTCTGACACCGGGACAGACAAAAATCCTTAAGATCATACCTTCCAACGCTTTCCTTTCCTCCGAGGAGCCTTCATTAGACCCATTTTCAAACGCCGATTCTGCCCCATCTAGGTCATCCCAACCAGCGATACGACGACCTTTCTCAGTAATTTGATAGGTCGCCTTGTTGACACAACAAAATTCTCCCTGTGCCTATATTTCGTTATAGTTTTACTTGCGAAGAGAACATGAAACTTACCCTGCCAGATGGGTTACCCTCCTTGGGCGGACCACGGACGGTGAAGATGATCGCACTCTTACGCAACAGCTTGTCGGGATTACTGACGAGAGTAATGAGCCCTAAGCGTTCAAAGTGGGCGGCTACTTCAGCCGCCTCGTCTCTGCCACCAACGGAAGTAAAATCACACAACCATTCAAGAGCGTCAACCGCGTCAAAACAGTCCTGATGCAGTACACCTTTCCCGAGCAACCCACGATCGGCAGTAAAATCTGCAAGAACAATACCGTTGGATTGCTTTGTGAAGCGCTGTACTGGGTCTAGACCGCTGGGCGTTTTCGAATCATAATTCGGTTCCTGTCCAACAAACCATCGAAACAAAGCGATGATAGTACCATAAGAAAAAATGATCTCGTCCTCCGCAGTACTGCGCTCCACATGAAAGAGTTTAGGGCAGATGATTTCCGTATCGAAAACTTCTTGTAGATGGTCGGCATCAATCCCAGTCTTGTGGATGAACCGCTCTAGTATATGGAGGCCCTTGGGAGTCAGCGTATGCAAGCTTCGATCTTTGAAGAGATTTAATGACGGATCGAGGGCGTTCTTGATGTAACGTGCATCCATGAAGTGCTGACATAGATTCATTGCGACAGATTGAGTCATTGAGAATATATAATTTGTCGTAGTGGTGACAAATGTCGTCTGATCCTCAGGATCCAAAGAACGGGTGGATTGCGAAAACTTGAGGGATGATAAGGCTTGAAGAGCTTCATCGCTAGGAGGAGCAATGCAAGTTATCAAGTCAGACAGAGGTTATAGTTGATAGTGAGATCACGGACGTCGAAAAAGACCTGGGGTATGTCTTGAAGAAGAGCCTATGAGGCACCAATTTAGTGGCCGAAATGAAAGTGGCGAAGAGGTCAGCAGTGTCCTGGTATACTGGGATTAGGCGGCGCCGGGCCCACGAATGGATGAGGATCAATGACTGACTTTGTGGAAGGGTCGGCCGAGTCTTGTCAACTTCAACAGTTCTTCGGCCGCTCCACCCAGCCGCGGAGCCACCTGTGCATCTTGTATTGGGTCATTTGATGGATTCGTCTCGTCAATGGAACTGACGACGGTCATCTTTGGGGAACGTTAACGAGAAGTGGACTCGGGTGGAGGTAAATAACTAAGCATGTAATATGATTCCTGCCCTGTGATGGGAGTGACCTGCTATATGGATCTGTTTCAAGTGGACGGCTAACTGGGGCTATATCGTAATCCTCGCTTACTGTACATATGGAGGGCTCGTGGCAGGGATGTGTACATTGTTGGTGCGGCGTCACATCAACAAGCTGTCAAACTTTTTCACCTTAAAATGTAAAATTTTCTTGAAAGCTTTGTAACCCTATGAGTTACTGATGATCATGGGCAAGTAGCCCGTGATTTCCCAATGTTCACCTAGGGTTTGAGGAGGATATTTTCGCTTTCGCTTCCGATTTTGAAGGAATACAATGAAAATGACATGTTTGTACAGGGTCAACAAATCCTTCCAGTCGGATCTTATCATTTACACGTGGTGACCTTTATCCGAGTAGCGCTTAGCCAGGCTTAGCCTTCATGAGTTCCTGTCAATGCCTGAAGGTGGCAAGGATCACGGTGTTATGCCTTGACACTCGAAACCATTGGCGGTCAGTATATTCCCCAGGGAGGACTCGTCTGAAGCTCAATCATGGGTTTCCAAGTCCAATATCCCAAACATCTCCAAGGTGGAATAAGACGGGTGATCGAAAAACGGGTGGGTTTAATGCGTAGTAGTTGAGGGCGTGTCATCAGATCCAGACGCCTCCCAATCGACCTGCCGCGGGAACACGTGGATTTAGTACTTTCTAATAAATCATCTAGTACTATACTCTATATATGTTGGTTCTCGGCCCAAGGAGGAAGGTTCAACGTCATGTTTATGCTTGGGCTATCCTCAAGCAGGCAGCAGCCCTCGTCTGATCCTCTGACGAGCCGTGGTCAGCGAACCACCTTAAGGCTACGAGGATACACCTCTCATTTTGCAACCATTCTTTCCCAACATCTACAGAAGTATCAAATATTCGTCTTAATTGTAAGACCATATCCCTCTCCTCACCTGACAAGGCAAAGCGATGCACAAAGTGCAGAGCGTATTTCTGTTGATTCGATGAGGCATGGACATTGAGGGCGTTGCACACCGATAGTATGATGCCTTGGCAATTACGAATAGCGTTATGGCTGGCGGCTGTAATGTGCCGTATAAGGAAAAGGTGTGGCAAACTAGTGGACTGGACGTACGAGATTTGGCAACATTCCGAAGACATCGTAATGCTTGAGCTTTGGTTGCTGGTGTTGACGGAACACAGAGACACGCCGAGAGACCATGTAAAAGCTCTACGTGGGAAAGCAACGTCAAAACACCTTTTTCTACAGCACGTACTTAGTATGATGTTTACCAGAATGATACAATCAGCTCACATACCATCAATAGTTAGGTTTCCTAAGCACATCAATGCCTGCTCCTTCGTGATATCTTCCATTGAGTTTTTTTGTAGATTGCGTATCAACCCATCAAGTGCATCAGGTACGGAGAGCATCGAGGATCGCCCCGGTTCTACAAATCATCTCAGTTCTACGGCATTGAAGTTATATATAGCATTACGAACCTTTGTGTGAAAGGTTAGTGAAATATCCTAACACACTCTTGACAGTAGCCGGAGATGGCGTCTCACGTAAAACTTGACCAAGCGAAGCCAAGAGTTCCCCGCAGCCTGAGAGAGCACAATGGCTTCTATCTTTCAGTTCAATTAGATGTGGAATGGCTGATTCGCATAGACCACTCACCATCCGTTGAGAGGTTATACAAGCACCTAGCAGTGTTTTCGAGTACTGCAGCAGATTTTGAACATGTCAGAGACACAGAGAGAGCAGGAAAAAGCTCTGGTTGAGCGATAAGCGCTGTTCTGCCAATTCCTGGAGTTAAATATTAGTCATGATGCACTCAAAATTAGGAGGAATGCCGACCATGACATGCTAGATTAGCAAGAAATCCAGTTGATAGATATCTTTCGTCCTCTGAAAGTTCCACCAGCCTGAGGCGGCTGACAGTAGAGGGCAATAAACTATCCTGGGCCAAGACCTCGGAGACACCGTCGACTGTGACCGGCGTCAGTGATCTCAAAGCATGATCAGTGTGGGCCCAACGACGAACCTTTTAGGGAAAGGTTGTACAGGAGGCTAAGCATGGTAGCAATGGTAGGCAGCTCCGGTAAGTCAGCCAAGATTCGTGAGATTGACGGAATCTTCTGTACGTGCAGAATAAAATCTAGCTCTTCACTCATCCTCGAGTCATTGCTACCTGTGGAATGCGCGGTAGTATGTATCTTGTGGAAGATAATTGATGGAAGACTTGGGGCGTACCATCTCGACCTTGTGGACTTCTACACTCAAGCTTGGGCGACTTGGTAGAAAGTGAGAAAACTCTTCTATTCAAGAATCCTTTGATGACTGAGCCCTTGCCATCCATTGGGAGGGGGGCACCAATTGAAAGTCGTCGTTTGATCTTATCCAACGTCGGAGATTTCTCTGCAAGATATCCATAGTTAGTAGAAGAACTGGATAATAAGAGAAGCTGACCTGGAGAATAAGTGGCTTGGGGTACAAATTTCACAGTCGGGATGTTGATAGAACTAATTAGAACAGTAGCTTCGTCAGGTCTCGGTTGTGTACTCTCTTTATCTGAAATATGTATTGGATTATAATGTGAGGCGGCATATAAGACTGATAGAAACATACTATTCGCCGTGATTAAGCCAGCCAATGTCTTCTCCACCGTAACAAAATCAGGACGTTCATATGGATCCGATTTCCAGCATCTCTGCACTAATCCCCACATATCATCTGTCACCGCTATAGGGCGTTCTGGACGCTGGCCCTTCCGTACAAGTGAATAAAGTATCTGTACATTTGTGATGCTTTCAAACGGCACCGCGCCATCGGTAAAGAACTCCCAAACGACAAGTGCAAAGCCATAAAGATCTGCAGGCTTGTTGAGGCCTTTACCCCCAAGGACTTCAGGAGCCATCCAACGGAAAGTGCCTCCAACTTTATCAGCCGACGTGCGCGTTACATGGACAGAAGAAGAGACTTGGTCTTGAACGTGCGAAAGACCGAAATCTGTGATTAGGGCTTGGCCGCCATCACCAATGAGAATGTTGGACTGCATACAGCATCAGATATGAGTAGGGGCAATGTTTCAAACCATACCGCTTTGAGATCGGCATGAATGACACCTTGGTCGTGTAAATATACCATTCCGACGGAGACATCGTGTAACTAGTTTCATTGTTTTTCAGTAACAATCTTATTAAAGGGATGTCACGTACAAGTTTGATACGGTTGACGTAAGGACACTGACTAAGGTATCTAAGAGCAGTTCCGGCTTTGCAAAGTTCGCTGACAATGAAGGGCTGGGTGATGATAGAATGAGCGAAAAAAAAGTGAGTGACATCGAGGGTACCTCACCTTTATTGCCTCGAAAGAAGCACCATAAAATCGAAGTATGTTCGGGTGTGAAAGGCGTGACCTACGAAATGTAAATTCAGGTGAATTTCAAAAGATTGCATGAAATTACCAGATGTGAACTTCGCGTTTGATCGACTACCAAGGAAGTTAGATCACAAAACAAGTGACCGGGGGATATGGTACTCACGTCTACTGCGTCTCGAACACCGGCCTCCGGTGTGAACTCTTTCACAGCAACAACCTATTATAAGGGCATTTGTTAGATGTGCATCACCAAGCTAAAGGAATTGCTATACCTTCCCACACCAAGATCCTTGAACAACGCGACCAAATGCACCTCGCCCTACCGAACGGCAATCGTGTGCGTCGAAGTCCACATCATAACTTGTCAGACACCATGATGGAATTTGATAGTCTGGCGGTCGGCCGGTTATACTCTCCAGTGCAGCAGCAGACATAAGCAAAAATGAGTGTATGTTCGGGGATCCATCATCTTTCATCGCGGCATTCTTGATGCCCCGCACACGCTGGAAGAAAGGTAGGAGTGACAAACGAAAGGAAAGTGTAATCTGATATACCTTAGTAAAGGCAGTGGCTAGCTCTTTGAGTTGGAGTGCACTTCCATATTCGTTAGTTTGAAGCTTTGATGCAAGGGCAGGCCAGTCTAAGTTCGATAAATCTCTCAGACGTATCATCAGGTTTTCGAAATCGTGTTGACGCGCTCGTTCGAGATTGGCGTGCAGGGGTGAGGTATCGAGCTAAAAAAAATATTCAGTTACGTTCCCATGTAGCGATGTTCACGGATTGTAGTAACCTCAATAACCATGTATGCCTTAGCGAGTGCGATCTCTTGAGAAGAAAAGCTTTCGTTTATGGTGTTCAAATTCAGTATAGACCACGCAAGCGACCTGTTGGCAAGCCGGGCCACGCATGCGGAGGCAGGAGGGCAATCTCTAATGAAAAATGAGCGCCTGAGTTGTCCGGGCTCCAGCAAAAAGTAACCTTTGGGCACACGGTGAATTAGTGTTCACTTGACGGTCATGGTGAATGGCTAGGTTGCTCCTTTCTTGGTAGAGTACACGGTAGCGCTCTTGGCCAAAACATATACGTAAGGTTCCTTTGCTGCTCAGAAGATGATCGCAGATTAAGGGCACTGCGATATCTGCAAGTACTCTTTCAACTTGGGGCATATCAGGGTCGTGAGCCTGAAAGACAAGAACCGATGCAGGTTGAAGGTCGCGTTAGGGCCGCATTGAACTACCCACGCGATGGGTTCTTTATCATCATGAAACGTAATTGTCGCACCACAACCTCTAACTTCAGAAGAATTCTCAGCATCAACTGCCACTTGCTTGACGCGTGTTCACCTTGTCAGACATATACACGTCAACTGTCTTTGCTGGGAATCGTTAAGATAATAGGAAACCAGGCAAAGAATTTGGGTGCGTGCTCAGTGCTCACCGTGAGGTCACGATGACGGAGGCACAAACCAGGAGGCGTGGTAACTTTCAACTTATGAAATTCGATAATCAATGATCATCGATATCAATACTGTAGTTATTTTCTCGACAACGCATACAACACACAGTTTACCTCGTCAACCTTGCCAGATGTATCATCAGTGGACAGAACTCTTCCCCACCCATTTACCATGCCAAGCGATGCGTGTGTCATCCACTTCCTTGGCTTTCTTTGGTTCCTCTAACTTGTACCTCTCAGCTTCAGCAGTTCCAATTGAATTTGGATGACATGTGGAGGCTCACAACGCGCAACTTTCGCACATAAGAACAAAGATTTCAATCCCTTACCGAACAACACCGTGACTTGCGACACCGGTCCTATCTCAGCACCGAAAACTTATCTGATTAGCCGTGGTTGGTGCGGCATTAGCTTACGACAGTGCAGCGGCTTCAAAGAATGAATGCGACTACGTATGTCGTGCCGATTAAACCATTAAATGTTGCCTTTGTCAGTTCGTATAGAACAGCTTGCAAAAACTATCGACAGCAATTGCGCTACTTACGGGGTTTGCGGCGGAAGTACGCGTTCAATGTTACCTATGCCGAACGAAGGTGGTCAGTGGGAGGTTCTAGGAGGTATAAAGTGGCCTTGGATTGAGTAGGAATAATCAACACCACTTCAACCAATCGTACTTCTCTACCAACAATTCCAATGCCTCTCTTAAAACCATCAGCACCAGCAGCTACTAAATTGGGCGTGTATAGGCAACTTTCTCCTCGGGCTGGCGTACATGTCTCGCCTCTGCAGCTTGGTGCGATGAGCATCGGTGACAAGTGGGGGGAGTACATGGGCTCAATGGATAAAGAGTCCAGCTTCAAACTTCTTAATGCATACTTCGACGCGGGAGGTAATTTTATCGATACTGCTAATAACTAGTGGGTTTGGTACACATTCTACTCAGTTAGGATACTAATAAAGGCGTATTTTCAGCCAGGAGGAATCATCTGAGCAGTTCATTGGAGAATGGGCAGAGGCACGGGGAATCCGTGACCAGCTCTTCATCGCTACAAAGGTAAGCATATCTGTAGTAATATGGTTTTGCAATATCTCACCGAAATAACAGTACTCGACTCTGTATAAATCTACTGATGACTCGATTATCCAAAAGGTGCACTATGTAGGCAACAGTATCAAGACGATGCACATCGCTATCAACGCTTCACTGAAGAACCTGCGTACGGACTACATCGACCTGTTCTATGTGCACTGGTGGGGTTGGGAGACCAGCATCGAAGAAGTTATGCATGGTCTTCACACTCTTGTTCTAGCGGGAAAGGTTCTTTACCTTGTGAGTGATCATCCTTTCATCTATTTCGAATGTATCAAGGATTGACAAAGGATATCTAAAGGGTATATCCGATACACCTGCCTGGGTGGTTGCAAAAGCCAATCAATATGCTCGAGATCATGGGCTAACTCCCTTTGTGGTATATCAAGGTGCATGGAACGTCATGGATCGTGACTTTGAACGGGATATCATCCCCATGGCTCGTCATGAAGGTCCGTTAGCCTACATTGTTAACCACTTACGTTGTTGCTGATGAATTTTGTATCGCCGGTTAGGCATGGCTCTAGCACCATGGGCAGCCATAGGTGGGGGCAAGTTCCGCACAGATGCTGAAGAAGAAGCACGCCGCCAGACGGGCGAGAATGGGCGGACGATGATGGGGCCGAACTGGGAGCGGACCGATAGGGAGAAAAAGGTATCAGCTGCACTCGAGAAGGTCGCCAAGGAGGTCGGTTCAAAACACCTCACTGCAGGTATGCATCAGTCTTGTTTAGTTACCTGGGTCACTGACCTTACGAAACACTACAGTTGCTCTTGCGTACCTCCTGCAAAAGACACCTTACGTCTTTCCAATTATCGGTGGCCGCAAGGTTGAACACCTGCTTGGAAACATCGAGGCACTTTCCATCACCCTTACAGATGACCAGATACAGTACCTCGAATCGGCCACAGACTTCGACATTGGCTTCCCGTCCAATTTCGTTGTAAGTAGACAACTTTCCTACATAAATAATACTTAGGCTTACTTGATAAATACAGGGAACGGGTATAAGCCATCACTTCCTTTCAGTATTGGGAGGGGACCTTGAACCGCCTTTGGTTCTTCGTGCACATCGCCCTGCTAGTAGTGTTAATTAGCACATAAATCATCAATTATTTCCTGCCAGTACACTGTAGTACCTGTAATTTACTTGCAGAAGCTTCTGTATTGGCTGTCGTTCAATTATCCTTTCTTCAAGCTACAAAATTAGGAGACCTAACGGAAGTGTCCACAGTGTTAGAATGGGAGCTGTGAACACTCATAAACATCACAAAATGAACGGCGCGGTGATGTCAACTGTTTGTCCATCAATCACTGTCTCCATCAACTCAATAGTATCCATTCATCTCTTTGAAGTTTGTGCAGACCTCTCCCCACAATTTGCGAAGCGTACGCGGGCGTACATAAGGCGGAGCCAGAGCCTGATTGTGAGCTTTCAATGAATCATGTGGCTTGCATCCTTCCACTGTAGTTCATCTACGTGACCGGAAGAAGTCATTACAGTCTCAGCCCTTCTCGCATTTCCTTTGAAGGTAAGGGTTACACAAGTATTTTGAACAATGATCCTCCAACATCAGCATTGGTTTCACAGGTTAAACGAACGTTACACAGGGATTACATGGATAAACATGCGGCAGCACTTTTGGATGCTGCAGAACTTTGTAAATGGCCTGCTCCAACGTGCATTGAGCTACTTGGGCAACCCGAAAATAAGGCTTTCGAGTTCAAGGCAGTGTACCGAAAATTCCTATCTTGTCTTGTTGGAGAATCGTGTTGGCTTGGTGGAACTCTGCTGGAGAAATTTTGGAGTCAAGTCGAAAAGTGCCACCCCCAATTTCCAGAGAACGGTGCGCCCTACATATCCATGATCCAGTTCAGAACTCATATATACTGGCCCATAGTGCAAGAACTTAGGTCCACAGAATATTCATCTCCCGACCAATCCATTCAAACATTGTTTGAGAACATTGACAAACAAGTAGTCGACTTTCATCCAGTATTTGAGCTCGCAGCCGACCTGTTTACACACATAGGCCTCGCATGTATGTTCCCAGCCTTATTACTCCTGACTCATCCCTGAACTTCAGATAGTCATGATTTTGGATGACAATCACATATGGAGATTCACCTCACCATCGACAAACACCGTTTCGTCCAGAGAAGATACCCCGAACCCTAAGATAGTTCAGAATGAGGAGGAGCTTACGCTCTTGGTGAGCGGCAAGCGCTATATTTTGCTCAGCTATTTCTTAACTTTTCAGGCATTGAAACGCGATGGCACTTCATGTCCGCTGTCTGATGTCCCATACTTCAGTCTTGGTTGCATCGACCCTACCCTCACTCACATCATACCATGTTCAGTTCGCTCGAAAGTGATTTTTTCTTTTTTTTTTTTTGTTACTGGCAGTGCCTCAACGAATTTTGAAATAGCCTGAAACATTGAAATACATCGCCCTTATAAGTGGGAAGACGATTGCGAATGTCGTTATCAAACGATTAGACACTATTGACAACGCCTTAGCCGTGGCGGCAAGCATCGCGGCTTCTCATCGCCTGAACAGATGGGGCATTGAAGCTCGTCATAGTGTTGGTTCACGTTCCCAAAGCACGGTGCGCTGTGAGCGAGCTCTACCTCACTCTCCACTCACCTTGCTATTAGAAGGTTGATTATCTCTTTCGAAGTTTTTCTCCAGATCTGGAATGTAGAATTGGTTCCACTCTCCTTCGTGACGGCGATCAGATATTGTTTGGTATTGGACCCGACGGTGGCCAGCTTCACTGCGGACCCGACCCTGTTCTTTGTGATTTACGCCTTGCTGTAGGTCGTGCCTTGTACAACAGCGGTGCAGCCGACTTCATCAGTCAATTGATTCGCGACGCTGACGACACTGATTGTCCGCATGTTGTCATGGATGGAAAGAATTTTCACGACATCCTGAACGCGAAGTTGTTAATCTCTGGCCGTGCCCAGATTATATAGACACTGCATTCGAGAACTTGACATTGGACTCGTTCAAATTTCTTGTTGCGTCGTTGTAACTTTGTTGACATACTGAAGTTGATCGGAGCATTAGTGGCATCTATCTTTATCGTTTTTTACTTTTATTATCCAATCAATTATTATAACGTTAACGTTCACCTACATCCTTCCGTTGTTCCAGGATATTGTGCTACCACGGCCTCTCTTATTACCGCAGGTGAAAATGTGCTGATGTCCATAATCACACGGTTCTAGGTACTCTGCAATGACAAGCCCTTGATGCCGCCAATCCAGGCGCCGCCCAGCCCAGAAACTACCGCACTCCACATGGTTATGGCATCCACGTTTCGTGACGAGTGATCGGGACCGATATACCTTGTCTCGTCATAGGACAGCATAGGACTCACTAAGCCATTTATAGCAGGATCAGCCATCTCTGCTTCCGCATGGGGCAGCGAAAAGCACCTTTTCGCCAAAGCTCGCCATTCAGTCGTCATGAACCGTTGTACTCGGTGCAATTTTTGCATGGTGATACAAAATCGGTCCCTAGTGCTCAAAAGAAAGTGATGGGCATTTTGTTCAAGCGCCCTCTTAAAGGAAAACGCAGCCAGTTCTAGGCTTTCTTCTTGAAAGCTCCAGATGTCAAGTACGAATAGTCATGATCAGGACGGCAAGCCAGGGGACCAGAACGACAAATCCACCCATGTCGAGAGCGACGATGCGCGGAACCCTCACCGTCGCCAGATAGGATTGGCGTCGGCCGTTTTCATCATCTTCAACCGTATAATTGGCACTGGGTGGGCCCTCTTCTTCCTCAGGAAGGCTACAAAAGACTAATATCCCGCAGTGTTTTTGCTACACCTAGTAGCATCTTGGGTCTTAGTGGAAGTGTGGGGTTATCTTTGTAAAAGTCCTTATAATACATCTGTTGCACGGGCTGATAGATGTGGTCTCATAGGTTTATGTGGGTCATTGGCGCTATCATTGCTGCTACTGGTATGCAAGTGTATATTATATGGGGAACGGTGCGACTTCAACGTACAGGTTTCGAGCTATGACCTTATTCATACCTTTATACGTGACAGGCTATCCCAAAAAATGGTGGTGAAAAGAACTACCTTGAATACCTTTTCCGAAAACCAAAATTCCTCATAACATCCGTCTTCGCAGCCAACGGTGTCCTGTTGGGTACGTTCCATCACCGTCTGTGGAAGGAAGCTTCAGTTATATAACATACCCCCTGTCCATTCAGCATGGGCCGCTGGAAACTCCCTCGTGTTTGGTGAATATATTCTTCGGGCAGCCAATGTCACTCCTGGGCGATGGACGCTACGCCTAGTCGGCTTCGCCTGTGTCACATTCGCTCTCCTGGTTCACGGCCTTGCCCTCAAATGGGGTCTTCGTCTGCAGAATTTCCTCGGGGTTGTGAAGATTATTATCCTCATTTTCGTTATCATCACTGGCTTTGTAGCACTTGGCGGCCACTTAAAAGTCGAGAAGCCTCACAACTTTACCAATGCGTTCGAGGGCACAACAGCTAGTGCTTCATCTTTCTGTCTGAGTTTGTATAATGTGAGTAGTTTATGCGCATTGAGTGCATCCCCTAATGACTGGGTTGACTAGGTTATTTGGTCCTACATCGGATTCAGTAACGTTAATTATGCGCTTTCTGAAGTCAAGGATCCCAAACGCACAGTTAGGATCGCCGGGCCTCTTGCAATCGCTGTTGTGACAGTCCTCTACATGCTCGCCAATATCGCGTATTTCGCTGGAGCTTCAAAGGAAGAAATAACTGGATCCGGGCGTCTGGTTGCTGCACTTTTTGAGGTGTGAATAAATTCCCAAAGCCTGCTGCGCAGTAAGGGACACGCTCGCTGATCATGATGTGTGATGAGTAAGTCGCCATTTATGATGGGTTGTTCTAATCTGATAAAGTCTCTATAGTTTGATTAAGCATGAGTCAATCGCTGCCATTCACCCATGCGGTTCTACGTTCATCAGGGCATTTGGGCCCTCATCGTGTTTACCGGGGCGTATGGGCGTCAAGTTCCCCTTCGACCAGAAAAGGATGCCAACAGTTTCTTGGATGGGATTCAAGTTACCGAGTCCTGGGATTTCGACACCCCTCCAGCTCAGAACAGCACGAGTAACCTTTTATTCGATACGGTAAATTCTCTCCTGCAGCACTGGCCCAATACTCGTTATCGCAATGGTGAGCACTTCCAATTTCCTTCTTATTTCCATATCACTCACAGCGCGAAGGGCATAACATTGTTCTTGGGATGGTACCAGTGGGAATGCCACTGTACCACGGCGCACACGCTCCAGAGGCGCCTACCGAACCCGAATGGCTCGCCACCGACCCAGAACATTCCTATCTGTTTTGCCGAGGTTCATTAGACACGGGATGTTGGCACTTTACGTTTGTGGCCACACGGCCTCTGAAGGTTCTGTACTTTGACGGGACCAGCGCTGCAAAAATGCGGGGTGGCCCAATGGATAGCCAGGACATCTTGGCGTGGGGTTCAATTAAACCGGATTGGACTTTCAGTGAGCGCGAGAGAATAAACGCGTTATGTGTTTGGGGGAAGGAGTTTGAGTTGGACGGGTTTGTCAGGTACGCCATTGCACCGTTTGGGTTTACTGTAGATTCACAGTTGTGCACTTTTAAGGATGGAAATGGATTTGTGAGTATTCATAATGCCTTCGCGCACCCAATAGCGTCCTATACTCACCTAACTCTCCAGTGAAATTATGTTATGCGACTTTTCAAAGGGACTGAAAGCTATCTCGACGCTCAATTTAGCCACTGCGGTAATCAGGCCATGGTATCCGCCATCGGAATCACCAGATAATACAACCGTCCATGTCTTCGACGACGATTCTCGTTTGATGACGTCAGTTATTCAGGCTGGGTCCTGGCATAACCACTATCCTGGTGACCCCCGGATTCAACTTGATTTGACTCGACTAGTGTCATTCTATGACACATCCCTGGTCCCAAGTCTTGTACCACCTCGTCACGGACAGCAGCGCCATGAACATCGTCTAGAAGGGATTTCTATAGATGACGTCCAAGCTGTAAAAAAGGCTATTGCTGGTGTTCTGACAAGCGAAGCTATAGGCAGTGGGGTCGATTGGAAAGGGCTCTTTAGGGTCGTTACATTGCGTTATGCTGACCGCTTGGAATTGATTCGTCATCTCTTGAACTCGACGGAAGCGGAGCAGATACCACGCGACCCCTTTGAGAGGGCGAAACTCGTTCAGCAGCAACTGCGAATAATGTTGACACCCTATATTCTCAATAGCGCTGTACCCCCACCCAAGGCAACTAACAAGAACTGGGCCGCCCCTGTCTTCAAACTTTGCGCATCTTCCCACACCCAATTCATTGAGACACTATCTTCTCGTCTCACGAACTCTGAGGTGGTTCTCCTAGACACCGTACGGAATACAAATCACGAAATCTGTCGCGTCATCGTCAACATGTGGGCCGAATCTGTCTTGGCCGGTCTCGATTCAAGACTTCCGCAGGCAACCAGAATAAAAGTTGAATCAGAGCCAGAGGAGTTGAACAAGTTGCTTGATCGTTGGCATACGGAAATCAATGGACTCATCGCCTGGCTAGATTGGGGTATCTGGATCAAATGCCGACCTGCTTGTGGTTTTGAGGTATGTTCTTCTACACATCCGATGCTATTCACTGGTAACACTGTAACGATTTGACAGGAGATGTGCTACCTGCCCACATGGCCATTCTTCCGCGCGCCTAGGGGTGAGCCGCCGGGACCAGGACTAGGACCACAGCGGCCTCCCGAAAATAGACCCGCACCTCCGGGTAAAACACCTGATAGGGAGAAGGATTGGTTGATCCCGCAGCCCAGGTGTATCCGTAGAGTAGAACCGTATGGCTTGTTGTGAAGATTAATTATTGGATGGAGGGAGATTTTTTAGATATTACACTGATTCGTTCTTGTGCAACACGACAAGACAAGCCTCGTGAGTGGTGACTTGGGTGTTAGAATAGCCGCGCCTACCGCAGTAAGAAAAGGTCAACACCATTCAGCCGTCCAGTACTACAAAATTCAGGAGGTCTTCCACTGGAGTGTGGCTCAGGATTCAGTGCTGTGGGCCAGGTCGTCTAATATGTGGGTGAGTTCAATCGACTGCAATAGGAAGCATACAAAAAGAGAGGCAGATGCAAGGGAGATGTGAAGAGCAATGTACATTGTAGAGAGGTCTGTGAAGACGCTCAGGCTATAGCTAGTTACATACTAGTTCCACATCTGATCTACAACCACAACTTAAACTGGCCTCCATTGTACTTATAGTCCATCTTCCTTTTCCTACTACAATCAATCATCCGCATCCCATTTCTCTGCTGCATCGATAAAGAAGAAAGCAAGATGTCCGATCTCTATCGTTCAGCATTAAGTGCACGAATCTCCAAACTTCCACAACTCCCAATTAGCACCGAGGATGAGGACGACGAGAGCGACGAAGCAGCAAGCTCACTCGGACATCTACCAGGCAGCGGTATGGGTCCACCAGCCATGCAAGTCTCCTCTTCCTGGTGTCTCCAGGTTCTTTGATTGAACCGTGTGCACCAGGCCTGCGCGTCGTCCACGCATAGCTCGTCCTCCCAATCCCGAATTCGCCCCCATTTCTGCCGCTACGTACTTTACGGAAGCCCTGCAAGTCGCTGTGCCATCGCGATCACTCGATTGTCGCGTCTATTACACGCCTCCAGCCTTCGAAGATGGCACGGTCATGGTCTGCCACCATGGGGCTGGGTACTCGGGCCTCACATTTGCGTGTTTCGCCAAGGAGGTAGCGGATATGACCAAGGGAGAGTGTGGTGTACTTGCTGTAGATACCCGCCGACATGGTATGTGGAGTTATGTGGCACTGAAGTTGAGCCATCTCTGACGGTATACGAAACAGGCAAGACGACGTCTACATCTGAGAAAGTCGACGAGGATCTTTCTATCGATGTTCTTGTATCCGATTTCACGGAAGTCATACAAGCCGTATTCCCTGACCCCAAAGCTACGCCTACGCTTCTGGTTTGTACATCCACAACCACTGTTAGCTGCTAGCTGACTTTGTAGCAAGTTAATTGGCCACAGTATGGGTGGATCCGTGGTTACAAGGAGTTGCCCAATGCTATTGCAGCTTAAATACCGTATAACGGGCGTCGCTGTCCTAGACGTCGTAGAAGGTATGGCCTTCTATGCCTTTTATTTTCTCGATTTAACATTTTGAAACAGGTTCTGCGATCGACGCGCTACCTCACATGCACAGCCTGCTGAATGCTCGGCCAGACGGGTTCAACAGCGTTGAAGAGGCCATCGAATGGCAGTAAGCCAATCACACTACCCCCACTGCCATTCCTCACCAGACTTACCAGTGTCTCTACCAAGACTATCCGAAACACACAATCCGCCCGCATATCCATCCCGTCAATAGTGGTATCAGATCCAACGGCAGTACTTCCAATCAAATGGCGTACTCCTCTCCGATCGACGGCTCCATACTGGCTGAGTATGGCCAAAACCATAGATTTTGGAATGTAAATTGACTAATGAAGACGTTCTTAGGTTGGTTTAAAGGCCTATCAAGCACGTTTATCCAGGCTCGCACCGCCCGTATCCTTGTGCTGGCAGGCACGGATCGCCTCGATAACGAGCTCATGATCGGGCAGATGCAAGGAAAGTTCCAGATGATCGTGATACCGGGAGTAGGTCATATGTTGCAAGAGGTGAGGCAATTTTGCTGGGAATCTCGTCTGTTGTAAAGATCAGTGTCTGACATCATTTTCAGGACGACCCAACCAAGCTTGCTGAAATCATGGTGGAGTTCTGGAGGCGTAATGAACGGGTTATTGTTGGCGTGAAGAAAGTTGGGGACCTATAGAATCTTAGCATGTCATCGTTCAGGTTGAGTTTGCACGGAAATGGCGGTAACGGATGAGACTTGTAAGTTCTGCGTATGTGTATCCCCCGTGGAGGATGTTGTCGAAAAGATACAACAGTCTACTTAAGTGGTTGATCAAAATTATTTCCCATCACGCACTATTCTTCTCCTCGATCCTTTTCTCTTCCTCGTTCTTCCCTGCCCGCACAGGCAGCCCGGCAAACTTCGAGCGCAGCGCTTCATACTTCCTCCTCTGCACAACGCTCACACTGGGATTTACCTTCCCCAGTGCAGCCTCAAAATCTGCCACCTGTACCGTGACCTTCTCACTCCCATTTACTCCGTCCTGCTTATCCATCTCATCCAACACTCCTAACGTCCGTCTCAAAGCCGTGACACCGGCTTCCCGAACGAGAGCAGCGAGGTCCGCACCACTAT
Source organism: Myochromella boudieri (assembly GCA_018221655.1). NCBI lineage: Eukaryota > Fungi > Basidiomycota > Agaricomycetes > Agaricales > Lyophyllaceae > Myochromella > Myochromella boudieri. The sequence goes on along the minus strand of JABCKU010000076.1, from coordinate 34,235 downwards.
ACCCCTCGCACTTCTCCCGCACGATGACGTCAACACCAGCGAGCACCTGCTCGAGGGTCTCGCCGGATATGCTGCCCAGTGGGACTTTGCGGGTCATAGTGTGCACGATTTCGGCGCGCTCGGACGCGGTGGGGAGATCGACGTAGAGGAGCTTGTCGAGCCGTCCTGGGCGGACCATCGCTGGGTCGATCATGTCCGGCCGGTTAGTCGCAGCGATGACGTACACGCTCTTGCGTGCGTCGAGGCCGTCCAGCTCAGTCAGAAGGGTATTGACGACGCGGGCGGAGGATTCGGACTAGGTGGGTGGATGTAAGTGTATGTGCGTGAGAGAGAAATGGGTGTGGGATAGTACCAGGTTGTCGTCACGTCGAGGGACAAGGGCATCTAGTTCATCGAAGAATATGACACAGGGGGAAGAGGCACGAGCGCGTGAAAAAACCTGTCGAACTGCTCTTTCACTTTCACCGACATACTAAGAAACGACAAGCAAAGATATAACTGATCAGATACTATAACCTGCCGAAACGAGATCCACATACCTTGTTCAGCAGCTCTGGGCCCTTGACGCTGATGAAATTTGCCTTGGACTCATTAGCCACCGCCTTCGCCAGAAGAGTTTTCCCACATCCTGGAGGCCCCCAAAGGAGCACACCGCAGGCTGCAGAGATGCCCACGGCACTGAATAGTTCGGGCCTTTTGATAGGCTGTACAATGGCCATGTGCAGCTCCTCCCTCGTAGCATGGAGAGCACCAACATCAGACCAAGTAACATCCGGAACAGTCGCAAAGCCTTCACGCTTGGACGACGGTTGTACCTGTTTCAGAGCGAGCATGAAATCCGAGGCATTAATACAAATCGGGGCTAGCTGCTCTTCCGTCAAAGGGTCGGGGTGTGCGTTCAGGAAGTGTGCGATGGATCCTGGGGACGCCAGGGACGCCATGTGCGAGAACAGGGTTGCTGCTGCTGTTTTGGTGACGTCTGGGCAAGGTGAGAGTGGTGCGGCGTTTTGTGTTGGAGGGTCAACGATCATAGAAACATCCTGATCCTGGGTTAAATCGGACTGGGAAACCATGGCAGGATGCGCCTCTGGTAGGACTAGGGTCCCTTCCGAAAGCTGCTTGAATATTCGTTTGACAGCAATTATCCCCGCTGCGCCAGTCAGTGCAGACAAGTCTGCACCGACATAACCTGGTGTGGCTTTTGCTAAGGCACTGAAGTCGAAGTCACCCGCTAATCGAAGTTTGGCGCATAGGACTTTGAGGATTCTGCGATTGTTATAATGTGTTGGTAGATGATAGAAGAATGAACTTACTTTGCTCTGGCATCCTCATCAGGAACACCCATACTTATCTCGTGATCAAATCTACCTGCTCGTCGTAGGGCAGCATCGAGTGAATCGGGTCTGTTTGTCGCTCCCATAACGATGACGGGTTTATTGTCCGTCTTGTCCCATGACATGTCTAAGAAAAATCAGAAAACCGTTGCCGTTAGTGTAATGTAACACCGTACCATCCATGCATGTAAGAAATTGGGCTACGATTCTCCGTTCCATCTCCCTCTGAGCACTCTCTACTAGAATCCGGCGGTCGTACGGATCTTGTCTTCCGTTTACCACTCGTCGTTAACGGGCCATCTTGAGGTACTACCGAGTCTTGTAAAACTGATGCCGAAAATTCCGTAGGTGTTTCTAGCGGAGTCGGAGCCGGAGTAAAAACGGGAGGTGTAGTCTCGTCTAATGCTGGGGTAACTGACGGAGAGATTCCTGGTGATACGACAGGAGAATTGATATTTAATTTATTCCGTCTGTGGTTCGACCATAGGCCTTGCATTGAACGGTTTAGTACATTTGAATTTGAACCCTGGCTGCTGCTTTGTGAACGGCTTGTTCGAAATAAACGAAATTAAGACGCACAGATGCTTCCATCTAGTTGAAAAAGAGTTCTTTACAGAGCTCGACGTTGTATAGTGGAGTTGCGAAGAAAAAATTAGGCTTTGCTTGCCTCAGCCGTCCAAAGCAAATATGGAACGCCGGCCCGGCCACTTCCCCACTGCCAATTGAGGTTTTCGTCAACGAATGAATCGAATTTTACAGTGTAAAGTGTGCCACAAGCAAATTTTCGTATTTCATTTCCTGTTTATCATACAACAAAACGCTGCTAATTTTGCTGATCAGCGACCTGGCCTGCAATGACATTGCATTGGCTGGTCTCGGTATCGCCTTCCACCTCAACAAAACTACCACTGCTAGTGGTAGAGTCTGACCCTGCCTGTTGTAGAACAATTCGCGCTCTTTGCTTAGCATCGTAGGATTGCCAGATAGGCGACCGTGCGAGTTTATGTGTATTGGGATTTCCAGATCGCACGAAAGAAAGCCAATAGGCGATCAATTCTTCTGCAAACGATGTCTCAACAGGTGCCATCGGTGTGAAAGTTGTCGACCCGTTGAATCTTGATTATGTATCAGTATCGGTCGACAGGTGGGACGATAGGGCTATTCACCCTGTGTTGGTTCCAAGGAACATCATCCAATTCTCTGCGGCATGGGCTACACCTCCAGAAGCGGACCCTGTTGGGTTTCGTTGGTTATAGCGATATGTCCACGCTTTACTCCTTTTCGCAAATTCACTGGCCATGATCGTTCGCTGCAGACAAGGTGAAATTCTCGATCATCGATCACACAAAGACAAACCGACTTACAGCACATCTCAATGTGACATCGCCCGTGATAGTTTGCATACGCAATCCGTCGGAGGCGAACTCTGTTGAGGGGTATGCCTTTGTCCATTCAGCCAGTGTCAAATATGAGTATTGAGATCCTATCACCTCTAGAAGCTCGTCAACATCGCCTGCGGTCAGCGAAGGAGAAAATGGCGTTAATGCCGCAGCCAGAGTGCTTCCTCCCGCTAGTGTTTCGTTGGTCGTTGCACTAATACGATAGTACTAGTGTACACTCACTCCCAATCGTGCCTTGGATACAAAATTCCGGGTTCTGAGTCGCGTCAATGACCTTGCCTTGTGCTTCATGGGCCACTCGTTTTACATCCAAAGGAAGTGGAGCACGGAATCTCCTTTCACCCAATGGTGGTTCTGCATACGGAATTCCAAGATAGGCGACAGTGTTTGGAAAGGTACGATTGCCAAGGTATTTAGCGTAGCCAGTGTCGATGATGGGGCTTCCCAGGCTTTTGGTATGGACACTGAGAAATAAACCCGGAACAACGACGAGCGCTGTGGAGAGCCACATAGTGGGCGAAAATGTTCCTAACGTTTGCCAGATCATGACGATGCTTTATACATAAGGATAGTGAGCTGAGAAACCCTGGAGCGAGGAGTCACAAGGGAGGGGATATGGCCGATTTCAAGTTCTTTTGATCTGAATTTCTACGCGAGCTCGTCACGGGTGTATGATTCACATGCACGTTTAGCACGACTAGTGGCTTCTAAAGCCAGACAAGGCAAGGAAATCTGAAGACAGTCGAAGACTTGAGGTGAAATAGATGTTGTACGGCAGTCATCAGACTATGCGTGGAAAACACTATTCAAATTCGACAAATTGTTCACAGGAGTAAGTCATGCAGTCAACCTAACCACATATCTCAATTGCACCTCAAACTCCGACAATTATCAAGACCGACGGTCGAGAAATGTTTCAATTTAACCGTTGAAAGTATCGACGATGGTAGATGTGGAATATAAATCCCTCAGCTAAACTCCTAATTGACGGCGCCCACTAATCACATATCCATTTTCCGTATGACCCATAAGTGAAAAAATCTAGCCTGTTATATTTTAGATGCCACCTCAAAGCTTGGCATATGAACTAAACTCACTCTGGAACCCTAAACCACAACCCTTCCAACATGGAAATCCCTTGCATGCACCCTTTTGTTGACCACTGATCGAGGGGCCACTGGTGGAGGGACAGCGCGAGCATAGTTCCCACTTCGATAGTACCGAGCCTCCACACCCATGTCGACGTTAGCACGAGGAATAATTGCGGCTCCAGAGAAAGCGGATACGGCAAGAACGACGGCAGCGGTGGTGGTGAGAGCGAAACGCATGTTGATGTATATGAAAGGAGGATGTAGGTTGGATGGATATCACTTCTTCACCTGGAAGAGGAGTGGAGGCTGGATGAGGGCGCGGAGGCACACAAGACCGAGCTTGTGAGGTGAGTGAGGGGGGTTGAAGGCTAGCTTGAGGGGGGCAAAAGTTGAGGCGAGCTATTTAAACCATACCTTGCCGAGTGATGCAGTGATGGCTGATGTGATGGTTTTCAAACGAGTTTTACAACAATCACCAAGGCTGGGAACGGTCAATGGAGCGTCTCAAGGGGGATCAAGCGTAGTGCTGTAACTCTGTGCCACTGTTGTATGGGATTGGGGACTACTCATTTAACCATATTCCCCGAGCAGGGAAGTATAACGTACAACTTGAACGCGATTTTGAGCGAGTGTCAATATTTATGGTCTACGTAGCACTCAAGAATGGATAGTACACATACATTGATTCTGGGTCCACTAAGAATATGACTGGTTTGGTTCCTGAATTCGGAATACAATTTTTGTGGAAGTACACACCTCGTCGAACAGTGTTAGTACTTCGAACGGCCTTAGTTCTGAGCTTTCACGAAAGAGGAGAAAGGCGGCTTCAGGAGTAATACCTCGGAATTTAAGTGCTTATGTGTATAGTGAATCGCTACAAAGTTGTGTGCCCACAACCTGCGATGGGCCGGAGCCTACTTTGAACGTAGCTGTTGGACTGGTCTGTGACCCCACTTTGACTAGGAATCACAAGATATTAATGGCTTTCGAGCGATTATATCCAGTTATATGAGACTTTGAGACACTGGTAGAGACGAGCGAGCAGAACTACGGTGCTCCACAATTGTCGATCACATGCTGCTTTGCTTGCTTCTGTTCTGAGCCACCAACTCCTGGAACGTCCTCCGGCGCTTCGCCGTCCTGGTTAAGCTTATGTGAAGGAATGTCAGTGGCTCAACAAAAGCTTTCCACGAGTACTCACACGGCCGCGGTCGGCTCCTGCATTGATAAGGACTACTGCTGCCTCAGCATGAGCTGAATCCATGGCGAGATGTAATGGCGTGTTTCCTTGTTTTAAAAAAATGAGGGAGTTATATAAATCTACATGGTTAATAGATGGAGGAGTATTTACCAATGCGGTCCAGGACATTTAAGCGAGTTTTAGTACCTCCAGATTTTGATGAATCTAACAAAATTCGAATAAAGCCGACCGAACCAGTGGTCGCCGCTCGATGTCTTAATTGGAAGAGGTTAGGAGCATTGGAAGCGAAAAGCGAATACTTACAGAGGCACTTGGTTAGCTTTATCCCTTGCGTTGGCCTTAAGGAGAGAGGATATGAACTCCTCGGTTGAGAATCTCAGTCAGGGAGACGTACGTCCGCGCCCCTAGAAATTAGGAGCCTGCCAATCTGGAGCATAACGGTCAGCTTGGTATATTGTGGTGTCTGACAGTCTGACAGCGTACATCGATACGAGATTTAGATGCGGCATAGTGCCTTGTGGTAGCAGAAGCAAGGTGTCAGACATAGCTCCACAGAGAAGAGAGACCCGTGCTTACAGAGGGGTTATGCCTTTGTCGTTCTTCCTGCTCCCTGCGTTTAGAGCATAATAAACTTTGAAGGTGATGTGACACACCGGTTTACGTCGGCCCCAGCACCTACGAGTTCCTGCACGACTTCATCGTGGCCAGCGCTCACTGGGATTGACGGGCTTAGCCAAATGGATTATAGTTGCAAGGGGTGACGGTACCTGCAATATGGAGTGCAGTCCAGCCGCTAATATCTGGTTTGTCCACTTCGACTTTCTGATCAATGAGAAACCTGACAATATCGATTGCCCCAGAAGAAGCGGCCCAGTGTAGGGGAGTTCTTTCATCCTATGTGTACCGATCAGTCGAGAGTGTGGGTTCGCAGCCCCCTGAATGACACACAAGGTCCAAAGAGTTCACCGCCTTTGGATCTTCTGTTAAAAGCGCTCGCAGTAGCGAAAATTGCTCTAGCGGTAATGTAAGAGTTAAAGGAAAGAGAGAAAAACGCTGATTTCAGACACACTATTCTGCGCAGCTGCATGTACTGAAAAATTGGACATTTGGAGATGCAATATCAAAGGTAGACTGCAAGTTAACTTTGCGATCAGTTCCTCCAGCCCGATTGTTGCGCAGTGAACGCGCGTTACTACCTCACGTGCTTGTCACATGTTTCCTTTCACCTCATTTTCCACTCGGATTTAGAACTTGTTTTCGTGTCATTTGCAACGGTTCAGCATCTAACCCTGCTATCTGAAGTCATAGATTGTCTATATACAACGGAAGTCCCTCAAACTGCCTTCATACCAGCTCCTCGCTTCGACAATCAGATATAATCGCATTCAGATCAGTGAATAGAACCTGGAACTTCAAACGGTAGTGACATCTACTAACGTGCCCAGGCTTCTACCCATGAGCACTAGGGCTCTCATACACTCTCAGTGTCATCGCAGGAAATTTGGCTCTTGCTCAAGCCAAGAGTTGCACACAGGCTGGCTCATTTCAAGCTGCTCCTTATTTAGCGGGATCTTATCTCAGCTCCGCCTATCCCTTTCTCGCTCGTCCTATGCTGATCAGGTGTTTCTAGATTTATTGACTCTCCGTATTGGTGTATTATTTTTACACTTCCTTAATGTTCTAAGTACGTCTGACGGCCCTCCTTTATCTCACCGTCTCCCACGTAGCTTGCTTCTCATACTCTGGTATGCAATACCCCTTGCACCTTTCGGTGAGATCGTCGTTGTCATTGAAGTCATGGGGTTAACTTACAACCTATAACACATCTCGGTTGCAAGAGAGACAACAGTAATTAATGTTCCTTTCAATAGGCCAGGCCTCAGACTCATACAATTCAATTTGACTCGATTGTTCAAGCTGATACCTTGCCTCCCCCTTGGCCTGTATGAGACAAAGTCTTGGAAACTTGGCCGTGCATAACATCAATTATGGCGAAAGTGTCTCTTCACGATGCAATAGAATATCGTCTGGTATTGGCGATAGATAATTGAAGGTTGTCTGACTTTTAATGTTATTGATCAATCGGCCTCGATGTTCAATTGACAATTGCTCAGACAAGTGACCGAAGGTGTCATGATTATTACTGAACTGAAGTAGCCTTACCTCCTTACAATTCCCGAGCATCCCATGGAGAAGTTTGCTCTCAAACACAGTTCCGGGAGGGCCTTTAGTGGCCACAGTGCGTGGCCATGTAAAAATCAGGTGAGGTAACTTTTCATAAAGTTTTTGGGGTTTCCGTACATTGGATTGATGTAATTTAAGCATAGACCACGAAAAATTCGTTCAGGGAATAATCAATTTGAATAGGAAGCTGTTGCTCCTCAGTTCTACAATTGTATCACGGTCCACTTTCGCATCTTGTTCGTATTTTTTTACAGTTTCTGAGTGTCTACTTCGATGTCTGATCGACTGTAAAGTAGCATACAGAAACTTCCATACATGTCTCGAAGCCCTCGGAAACCTAGTGCGATCCATCAGGATCACCGTTAAGCTCACGCCCTCGGCGACCGAGACTTGTCTGGATGTCTCGTCTTTCATTGGTGGAAATTCAGGATTGCGGCTGAGTTCCGAGATGGGCGGACTGGCACGCTTATGTGGCCTGCAACGTAACATTCTCATTCCACGGGACGGCGGGCGAGTTCTACTGCTTCTGAAATTCAAGAGAGTGCGCAGGCTAATATGCTTTCGGGAAAATGGCATTTTTCTATGCTTTATGGTACGTACTAAACAGAAAATGGCTTGGTGTTACATACAGAAATAATGGGTCGTCACTAAGGCGTTAATCGGTCAAGAAAAAAAATTATACAGACCGCCCACCAACAAAATTCTCAAGACTCTCCATATTCGTCCACTGCTGAGAAGCTTCCTGGGCTTGAAGGTAAATAGGGGGCACCGTACGATGGAAGGGTATGTGTCTGGATAGCATGGAGTGTAGTATCAACGGGACTGTCATCCTCAGTTGAAGACCAGGTCGTTCCAAATGGGTGTGACATCCTATATCCCTGATGAGGAGAGAATGGCACAGATGGTGTTGTGTTGGAGAACGATGACTGAGACCGGATGTGCTTGTCTCCGCTGCTTGATTCTCGTGGAGTCGTATTCCAAGACGACCGCTGGGATAGGGTATCTCGACCAAACTGAAGACCAGATTCACCATCTCGACGATGTGCCACTGGAGTAGAGCTTCCAAGCACAGTATTCGAGCGAGGGCGGGCGCGATCGATTTGGACACTCCCAGGAGCACAACCATAATTGTCTGGCCTCCAGCGCGCCACCTGTGGATGTCCGCCTGCGGACCACGAAGCCGGGGTATGTTGCAATGCGCTTCCGATATCTCTTCGGCGTGATGTTGGGCTGTGCGTATATGTCGGGGAGGGTGATGGCGACCATGAATCGGTGAAATCCTGACGACCAACTGGGACAATGCGTAGATTTTCTAGGGCCGTAGGCCACCTATCGACAGTACTCTCTCGAGAATAGCTTGAGACAGTCGGCGAGGGGATACCATGGTGTTGCGGGTATAGTTGGCTTCCTGCGCCAAACGAATTTTCGATCCGTGGAGAGCGGGTTATGTCTGATCCAGACATCCACTGGGATGAGTCTGAGACTTGATATGTCGGTTCCTCAACCTTGCATTCTAACGTAGGCGACTCGAGATCTTCGCCCTCACATCTGTCAGCCTTTATAGGTGAGCCTGTTCACAGTAACTTTCCCATCGACGTACACGAGTCTCGCCTTTCCATCCGGTCCCGTCTCTATCTTGGGAGGAACACGGAAGTTCGTCAGACGAAATATGTGCGGTGGCATTAGCAACGCCATAATATCAGGTCTGCTTGTTGGTCGCTACACCGAATATATCATCGACCAGGTATTGCGCCTATATTTTTATCAGACGTACCTTGAGTCTTCCGGAGCGAACATCGTCGGAAGTATAGTAGGATATGAGGTGGAGGTCAGAGCCTTCGATCGTAACAGTTATTGTCTAACGTTACGTGTTGAGCTCATGTTTCGGCAGGAAAGTAAGGTCATGACCTTTTTAATCAGCCCATTTATCTTGAATGTACCAGGGTCACTGGATCCATGGGCTTGTGACAAATGGCTGGGACCTCTGAATGCGACGATACCGTGGTCTGGTGAATTCTTGCGTCCAGATACACCGCGAGTAGGGGGATCCAGCGGGTAAGGCTTTTTGTTAGCTCCTCCACGACTGCTCGTACGCTCGTTGATCTCGCGATACACCTGTAATAACCTTGTTTAAGAATTAAGATCAAACAACACTTGGACTTACCAAGAAGTTTCCAACAATCCGAGATGGCGACCATAGCAGCCCATCTGAAGACCCCGCATCAGCCGGTGCTTTGCAACATACAAAATAAACTTACCCGTCCAACGCTTAATCCCGCTTTCCTCAACGCTGAAGACAAAAACAGCTCCTGCCTTGATCATAGTCCTTCGCTCTGAATCGTTCAGGCGACGCGTTATACGTGGAATTACGCCTTGACGAGCAGCGTGGATAAGACGCAGAGCATGGATGGTGGTCTCCACATAACCGGTGAAAGGAGGTACGTCGGGGTTGCTAGACATTATCCCGTGGCTAATCTTGAGGCTGTTGGGCAGGAGTCGGGAGGTTATAGACGAGGTTAAGAGGGACCTTCCTTTATGATTAACCCCAGAGGCTTCCTTGCATAATCAGATTCATCTGGCTCCGAATCGATTCCACGCGACTGGAACCAGGCGTTCAATTTACCATCCGTCGGCGTCCACGTCCCGATTACATGGCTACACGTTTTTTCAAGCGGGGTAACGTTACCCGAAGTCCGTTCAATGACATAGCTCTTACGCCACTTGTCAGCTGTCTTCTGCCCTGGGCCTCAGACAAGATTTCCAGTTTGCATCGTGGTGTTGTGTCTTATATTTGTGCCCATATCTCTTATGGGTGGTTATGGAGCAGAGTAGATCCGGCCCTGTCGAAACATTGTACTACTACATGAGGAGTACACCATGTCAACCTAAACACACGTAAATCAAGCCAGCTCTCCTGCTTCTCGGTTTCCTGCTTCCAAAGTAAGAAGTGACCGTTAATAGTTGTATCGAAGACCTTTTACGATTCTATACACTCCTGGGAATAACCGACCATGAACTCTCCCTCTTTGTGCTATGGAAGCAATGTGCTTATCCACTGGCATGCTTGTCGCACCAAAGTCAGAAACACGCTTTCCAAGGAGCACAGTTTTCTCCAGAGGAAAAGAGGCGGCCGGCCCGTTCGAGAAGTCCGTGTAAATAGCATGTAACAGGGAGGTTCTGGGAAGGTGGGTGGGTGTCGGCATCAAGTACATAGTCATTACATAGTATCAAATAAGCACCTGTACGGGTTCTTTACATATCCGTGTTGACCGTCTGGAACAAGGTATTCATTCTCTTATCCAGGCATCTCGCCGTTAAAGAGTGCGGGATATAGAGACCAGGCTTGACCTGACCTGACCTGAAAGCAGCTGGTGGAACCATTTTTGAAACTCAGCGACCTTTTGCTAAACTGGCTAAGCATCTGAAGAATAATTTCTCTCAAGCCCACTCCTTCCCCGCGTGAGCTCGTGATATCTACATATGCACTTCAAGCAGATAGAAGCGGGCGATTGATATTCTATGAAGGGACTGGGACTGTCAAATTTTAGGTGCTCCAATGATGGGTACCATTGCTGTGGTCCACGGCCGCAAAGGATGGCTCGGGGTCAATTTGGGATATGTACAACATAGGCGCCGCGTTCACGGGAAGAATGTTCCAATCTGAATCCAGACTTTCGGCCATCTCTCTATCAGGATAATCGGGATCTCGACAACGGGCTTCGATTAGGGGCCAGGATCCAGGAAATGAACATCTTCTCTGCCTATCGTGTGTTTACGATCCGTGCTGTCCGAAATTGTGTGGGAAGTGATATGTGTTGTTCGCTGATCATCCTAGTTTGTCCTGTGTTATGTGAATCGTCAGGCAGGGTAGGTCAGTGAAAGTGTGAGCCGTTGAGGAGATAATCATGGTATCCTCTGTCAGCAATAGACCGGACTGGCGGGCCATGCACCGGAAGCACACTCCAAACGGTAACATGAAAGGGGGAGTGTTTGTGTTTACAGCTCAATGGTACCAGAATGTAGGGCAACCCTACGTCTGGGCAACATGCTTGTTCTAGTACCAGACCAGCTTACATGGGTTGTGTCATCACAAGTTCTTCCTACTCACAACAAACGCTACCTCGAAACCAACCACACTGACTGGCATGAACTTTTCTCGCCGCCTATCAACCAAATTCTGGTCACCGAGGTAACCTTTGAGCTTGACACCTACTCCCCTAGATGAGCCTGGCCGGGCTCACGCTGATCACATACAGGTGACCGTAAGAGAGTGATCAACTCATCCCAAGGCCGAACCCTACAATGATCCTGAGGTGGCCCTAAGTAGATCCATGCTGTTCACCGGTCTGGAGGGCAGTTGGTGAAATTGTTGAACGAAATAAGGGAACAGCGGACCTCGCCAGTAAAAAGATGTCACACACCACTTCATCTTCATACTCATCGTCGTCGTCAATGTACTCGGCTCATCTGGATGAATCATGGGTGAGTTCAAGTTCTGTGGGGTAGCTTATTCGGCGCCCATGTCTCCAAAGCCGGCGTTTACTGGAATGTCTGGGAGAAGGCGATAATGGGTCCAATAAAGCGGTTTGTGTTGCAAAGGGACGGACAAAGATTGACGAGAGGCCATCAAAGCAATCATATGGCCTTGAAAATCTGGTAGCTAATCCCACGAAGTTCTATTAAACCGTTATAAGGGAGTCAATTGTGACGCACCATTAAACGGCCTTTCCAAAAGCCCGAAAGCAATCTTGTAGACTGCTTCCCTAAGAGGCGATGGTTACGCTCTAGAATCACAGCAATTGACGAGCGGTTCCAATCTTCTTCGTATCTCCAGCTCCCTTCCATATGAAATTCCGACTCAAATCTCAGCTTCTCGTCTAGTTGAGCTTCGGCCAGAACGTTTTAGTTATATATCATGTCAATGACAGCCGACGCCTCGGTGGTACATGTACTCGCTCATGGAAGTGAGAAATATCTTCAAGTGTTTGTCCAGACAAACCCAAGACATTTTCTGTGACCCTGTCCACTGGTGGTGAGTATGACCCTCAGGGTATGTATTTTCGGTCTGAAGTGTCTCTGTGTGCACGGTGGTAAACAATGTTGCGGCGGATGGCATTAAGGGCGCGGCGAGCCGAAGTTTATGCGTATTATGAATGACTTCAACATGAGGCGGTGATGAGCCGGAAGAATACGATGGGATGCTTTCGATTGCCTCACAAAGTGGAGGTTGAAAAAATGAATCGGGTCCATAAACTGAGGGCATTTAGTTGATCGTCAGACCATGCTACGCAGTTTTACCTGATCTATGACTCACTTGGTACCCAGCGGACACAAAAGGACGAAGCAATAGTAACACAAATTCGTCGCTCTCGTGAAATAATACCTGCCAAAGAATGTAAGTCCCACATCCCCTGTTAATCACAAAGTTCCTTACTCCAAGAGGTCGTCATCCGGAGCAACTACATCAAGAGATGTGGTCGCTACATCTTTGTGCCATAGCGTATGAAACCGTGTTCGGACCATCGCCAGGACGTTGAGATAACAAGCTGGCTCTCGTTCTTCCCGTCGCTTTCATTCATCCGATCAGATAAGATGCGCTAAGCTATTACCTATAGTAATGATCACATACTACATGAGATAGGCGGTCTTCGGATCGGAAATCACGCCTGTTTCGCATTCTTTGTAACGCGGCAGACCTTGTACTTAGTTCTCCTGCGAGGCATCTACTTGTTAGCCACCGTTCTGTAAGATATCATGCAGGGGCAGCATAATTGATAAAATCTTTTTGGCATATAAACGAGAGTTGTTCTTCACGGAGGTCAAATCATGCGTGCGACGAGGAACAAGGGAGGGGACATAGATGACAAAACGAGGGCCGAGAAAAGTTGCGTCCGAGGCGACGGTATGAAAGGCGATTTGTTCCCAGTCATCTAAAGAAAACTTGTACAACAGAGCAAGGGCGATCACTGATACGAGTGGGAGGCCGGCGCAAACGAGAAGGAACACAGGATCCTTTCCTTACAGTGACGCTAGTATGAGAAGCTCTTCAGAGCGGCAGCGTTCAACGGCGCATGCATGCACTTGTGGTCGCCGTGTCCTTCAAATTGAAACGTGGAGATGTGGTGTGGCCATGTTGCGAATTGCAGAGTGACACAGAAGGAATGTTTATGTGGTGGGGGTTCTCGTTGACGTCTCCTTAGGCGCTTCAATCTCGTGTTCAGCAGAACTTGGAAGCCGTTCGATTGTGGAAAACGTGATACTCTGACGGTCAAACTTAAAGCGTCAATTAACGGCATTTGCCGTCGACCACGGAACTTTCCGTGACTATCTGTTTCAATTCACGAAATTTAAGCTTCAGCTTGAAGTATACCTTTCGTTTCAATGCCATAAACAGCATCTTATATGACATGACCAGACACGCTTTACTCGAACGGCGAGCTGAAATTCCTTGTGTGTGCGTTCATAGTGTTGAAAGCTGTTATGTCACACTGACCGCAAGGGTAATATGTGTAGAGTACACATTGGGTATCTAGTAGGGACATGATGAGGTTCTGTACCTAGTCGTCAGTGGACAAAAAGCGATAATGTCGACATACTAAGGCGAAAGTATATGCGAAGGATCGCCATTGGTATCCAGCCCAAAGCAGGCAGGTTCGTCGAGTGCGACACGATGTTAACTTTCCGTTAAATGAAAAGCTGCCAATCGGATGCTCAGCGCTCAGGCTGCATTCACGGCATTCGATAATTCTGGGTATATTGAACACATGTACCAGCATGAGTGGTCGCGCCAACTAATCTGCCTTCGTATCGACCATTACGGTTGGTGGACAAAAGGATACTTGGATGGCAAGGTCAAAAAAAAAAGAGTTATTGACAGCGTGCAGTCCGCCGACCCATAAAATATCTTCTGCACCAGATATTATGCAGTACGGCTCAGGAAATTTAAGAAGTCTAGCCTCCTAGGGCCAAGATTCTGTAAAGAGCCCAATGACACTTCCCTCGTAATAGTTGAGTTAGTATAATTATCCGAGGTAAGCCATAAGCGAAGCCTACAATCGTGGCGACTGAAGTAATCACTGTATTAGTATCTATTCTCAAAAAATTAAAACCGCTTGTGGATATCCTCAGAAAAAAGCTTACCAGTGGCTGCAAGGCAAGTGAGGCTCGGTTAAACTGTTACGAGCTTCATTTGCAAGTTAATCATGTATTGATCGGAGGAACAGGAACGAATATCGCGGAGTTCAAATTTCCTCTCGAACATAAATTTACGTACGCAACGTATGACTTGCATGCCCCATTCAAGTCTTCACCAGCAGGTGGGAGAAGTACCAGCTTACAGTCTGAGTATGTGGAATTCTATCAAAAAACAGTATAACATAACTGACTTTCAGGTTCTCGCCTTCAATGGAACAGCTCATACTACATAGAACACTTGCACTGTTTGCCGACTCTTCATTATATGGCATCTGGCTTAGCCTCCTGTGCTCCTTCACCTCCGTGGACTAACATAGCTCTCCATGCGCTCCGCCTGATAGAACCTCAGCCTGGTTGGCTATTGCCAATTTGACCCTCTTGTCGAATTATATGGGTCTACGACGCCTCATGTCCGGAAGCATTGTATCGCTGCCCTCACTTTATGTCATCCCAGGTTCTCAAGGACTTCTGGTTGTGAACCTATGCACGAATAGGGTTCTGTCCACACGGTGACATGGGAGCATACAAACCCTGTCAATTCCGGACTACTTTTGGCCGCTTATCGATGTGGGTTACTCATGTTTTCATTCTAAGAAACGACATAGTTGTGTCCGGTCCGATTCACATAAATCTGGTTTTTTTTACTGCAGCATCTTTCCGGTATGATAGCTGCTACTTGTTTTAACTTTCAACCTTACTAACTCTTAATTTGTTGCGGGGCAAGATGCTTATCATCAGCATCTAATCTCATACATCGATAGATCTGCCGTTACCATTGTATTGCATTCGAACGGCCAGCCTCGTTTCTTCGCACTTATGACTGGTTACTGCTGACGCCATGCGGTACCCTGCATGATGTCTGCTCAGCCTGCCCATATGTGGTCATTTGTCTTTCGCATAGGATTCCGGGAGACGGCAGATCTCATGACCCTTCCGCCGATCGTAAATGACAACGCGGACGACGATGCAACCCTTCTAAGCATCAGACTTTCTTTCTGAAATTGGGTTGGATGTGGCATAAGTATTAAGGTTCCCGTTGACGCTCCCCTCTATCTGGGATCTCCTTATTGTGAAATCACTCTCAGGTACCTCCTTCTAACAACGCTTCTCGCTCCGAATACCATACCCAACCAGATCAGCTGGTGTTGTTCTATTCTAATCTTCCAATACAATCGTTCTACGCCAGTACATGCAACATAGTACATCCATCGATTACTCACTATCCATCGTGATCAAGTACGCCTGACGCTATCGGTTGACTATGATGCGACCCGTTCCCGTTGTCTGACCTCTCTATCTCCAGGCAATTGTGCACCAATTTGAGAAACTGCGCCCCGTCATTTTCGAGTACCTCCAGAAGCTGGAAATCGTTGAACTTTAATTGATATTCCAGACCGTGGCAGAAATCTCGAATGTCGGCAATGTGTTGGCGCATCCGTTGCTGGAATTTTGCGGGGGTAAGTGGCAAGGTAGCATTGAGTGACTGCAAGGCAGGTGTAGAGCCCCCCGCGGACTGGTTGTGGGTATTCGGGTTTATTATGTCATAGCGCTGGTCTTCGCCTTCGTCTGCATCGTTTTTGTGTCCACTGCCCGATTGGCTATCTTCTATAAAAGCTTCCTGTATAGGAAAAGCAGGCGCTACTGAGGCGGGAATGGGTGTAGGTGCCTCCATTGTTTGCCATATCGACTGAGTCATTCCAGGAGGGAGGGTATGGTCATAGTATGGCTCGTGTGCAACATGGTGATGCAACCGAACAACCACGATAGAAGTATCTGGTTCGTCATTGTCGTTGTCGTTGTCCCGGGAAGAAATTAAGAGTCCACTACGACAAGGGTAACGCCTCTTGGCGACGACAACACCATCGTTTAGGATTCGCGGTGCCTTGGACATTTTCGATGGTTTGTTTTTATGGGTTATATCCTGAGAGCACCATAGCCGCGTCTTGTGCCCATCTTTCGTACGTGGGTGGTCTTTCACACTATGAAGGGAGTTTGTTAATGGCTTTTATAGAAATCTTATGAAAACCCGGTCGGACGTACGTGAACCTATATCCTGTTACTTTCCAAATTTCATGGGTTAGCGTTTGTATACGCTGTTTGTGGGACATGCCAGGATCGCGCGCAAGGTAGCTTGCCGCAAAGTTAACACTCTGGTTTTCCTGAAATGACTCTCGTAGAGCGGCCATTACTTCGTCTCTAGTTTCGAAAAATTTCAATCGCTTCATATGCCATGTAAGGGTAGGACCAAGGAATTCACAGTGTAGTACATACATCTTTTGTGACTATTCCACGACTCTATATCGTTCTCTGTTAGTACAAGAGTATTAACTCGTGGTAAATAATGTATGTTGAACACACCTGGTCCGCTGCGGTATCCAGTTCATTTTGCGCTACTCCCCCTAGAGTATGCTCAAAGTTGTAAATGCCAACCTGGGTGGCCTGGCCGTTTCGTTTACGTTTTATGCTGCGCGATGATGATGGTCCCGCAAGTGGCGTAGAAGGGGGGTGAGTGTGGGGCAGTGGTCCCCCTAAAATGGGGGGCAGAATAACTTTGTCGGGATTAAACTTGAGGAACATCCCAGGTTGCGCAGGATTAGGCATCATGATTCTAAATTTCAAAAGCCAAATACTGGCTTTAATGTGGTGAGAGAAATCGTTGCAACTATTATGGAGGAAAGGGGGGACAATGGTGAGGTTATGACTTGAAAGTAGCACAGGGTAACGACCCCTGACTGAGATTATTGGATGGATCACGTAATCACGAAGCCCCCTCCACGCAATGATATCAGCCTGAGAGAGTTGTCTCGCAATCCTTTCTGCTGGGCTCGCTACAATTATTATGATATCCTTTATCCATTGTCCTTTCTCCCGAGATTCTCAGACCATACACTCAGACCATACACAGGGTTCCTTAGCCGTTCAAATTTTACTATTAGTATTAGCTCGGTTGATGCCGGCTATAGTTCAAACTCAGAACTGTTCTTGCCATAAAGCCGAGGGGTCAGCTTGAGCAACAACACACACACCAGACACGACAACATGTTGAAAGCACTTTCCCGCTCGAAGCACTTCGAAAATATCACAGAAGATCTGATGGCCGCCTTTCTTGAATTTGTTGGTACTGCATTTTTTATGCTCCTTGGACTAGGCGGGATACAAGCTGCGACTGCGGAGAACTTGTCAAGTGAAAGGCCAGCTTCGAACATTCAGCAAGTTTTGTACATATCAACGTGTATGGGATTCAGTCTCTTGGTTTCTGCTTGGCTGTTCTTCCGCATTACTGGCGGCCTTTTCAATCCCAACGTGTCCTTGGCTCTTCTCTTGGTTGGTGTCATCAAGCCTGTGCGATTCATCTTGTACTGCCTTGCTCAGCTTGTGGGCTCTATCGCTGGATCTGCCCTTATTCTTGCCCTTACGTCGGAGAGTCTTTCAGTGAAGATGAACACTGCACGATCCTTTGGACCAGCCGTCTTGAGCGGCTTCTCCACTCCAAATCACTGGGTGGTGCGCTCGTTGCCACATTTGTTTGTGGAACGTAATTCACAGCTAATAAATACAGTATTGGGTCGGCCCCCTTCTCGGTTCGCTTCTCGGTTCTGCATTCTACGCCACTATCAAACAGTACGCTTTCCCTCCAAGTTCTCTCTGCGTCGCCTTCTTAACTATCCCTGTGAACAGTTATCACTACTGGACACTCAACCCCGATCAAGACGCGGCATTTGCTCAAGATGCTTTGGTGGAGAAGGAGAGGATGGCTCCTGTCGAACATTGCGCATCTCGTCCCGAAACTGTCAACGAGGTTCAGCCGGGGATCCTGCCTAAAGACGATGGTCATGTGTGATGAGAGGCCGTTTGAACTCTCCTGTCTCCTTTTCCTTGACATGTAAGAACCATTCTACCTGTATAACGCAATGCCAGAATTTGTTGACTATCCTGAGTTTTTGTTTGTATTGGGGTCCTATTGTCACGTGTGTATAAGGGTAAATTGCGCTTCGATTTCATTTCATCACCCTGTATAACGTTGTCTCTAACCCAGTGACCATACTCATGATTGTGGTATTTGTCTCAGGCTTTTGTCTTTCGGTTCTAGTATGTTTGCGAACCTCGTGTTTTGGCCTGCGCGAAGCGCGTTCTATTGTCGCTTATCTAGAGGCAAGGCAGATGTCCTCGTAAATGTCTTACTCGGCCGACTTGCTGCCATCAATCATGCGGCCGTCGTAATTGACAACCGACTGTGACTTCTTTCTCAGTACTGGCTCATGGACAGAGTGTTCTACGTCGAAACACGTTCCATTTTCTCCTGTGAACCTGCGGTTTGTCACAGGGCAACAGAATGCTTATTCAATTGTTATTCTGCTCGTGGATTCCAACGCCTATAAACAAACTCCTGGGATGTACCTATGTATCATATGGTCTCTGTACCCGCACGTTCGCTTCCCAGCTAGGAGAGGGCCCCCTGCTGTCACCAGGGGTATATAAAGCAAGCACTCAAAGGACCGTACCAGAAGGCGGCTGACACCGACCTTCTTCCTCTCACTCATTATGAAACTCCGTGGTATCACAGTCTTGCTGTGTGTTTCTTTCCTGGGGCGAAGCAATGTCTCTGCTAATCCCCTGGAGGCTACTCGAACGATCCAATTGGATGAGCGCCGCCCAGCGGCCAGTGCTCCCCCCAACTGCTTCCCTGCCATAGGGTTCACTATGCCAACTGCCGTGCCTACATCCTTGACAAACTGGTGGTGTGCTACCAGTACCGAATACGGCTTCGTAGGATTCAGTTACGAAGTCACCGATTGTAAGTTCATTAACTACCTATGGGCGCTGTCCACTTAAGGTGTCATACTAGGCCAGAGCCTTACCCAGCTCAGAAGTGAGTTCCTGGACATTCGAAAGACGTTCAAGGGACGGTACGTTCGTCTATATGGATTTTGTGACCGCGTGGGATTCTAGTAAGTGGTCAAGGCTGGAAATGAAAATCGACCCGACTAACGTACCCCTTCATAGTAACGACATAATCGATGCTGCATGGCGGGCAGGTGTTGGTGTCCAAGCGCTGATATGGGTATACCCTTTTCTCTCGTCAGCGTTCACAAGAGCTATTCTCATTTTTTTCTAGTTTGGCTTCGATGGTACTGACGAATGGATTGGACGCCGTGATGCCCTCTTCTCAATACTTCATTCCAACCCTAAAGCAAAATTCGTCACCCGTGCACTACAGTTCGGCTCCGAACCACTTTTCGACTGGGTACTGGATCCGCCCGACCTCATCAAACAGGTGAACGCGGCTAAGGCAAACTTGTCAAGCCTCATGATACCTGTTACCGTCAGCGACCTGGCATACTCCTTCCGAGATGTATGGCTTTCCCTCTTGTCGTTTTCAGATATATCTGAACCAACCCGCATTACTAGCTTCATGCCGATGACGGTGGACCAGCAGTTCTTCAAGCCATTGATTATATCGACGCCCATATTTTACCGTTTTTCTCTACCCAAGCATCAATTGGTTCGTCTGATTTTATCCTACCCTTTGAAGAGAACTAAAGAAATCAATGGCATCTAGCCAACAACTCATGGCCAATTGTGTTATCCGACTTAAACTACTTCATTTCTCAAGGTAATGGAAGGAAGATATGGTTCAGTCAGGTTAGTACCATAGGAGCTCTTCGTCCAATTTGGGTCTCATTCCACGATGCAGAACGGTTGGCCATCGAAAACATCTGAAGGCGTACAGCCTAACAGTCCCAGTGCCGTTGCGAACGTTCAGAATGAGAAGGTTCTCGCAATCTACAGATTTCCTTGATCGAAATCTTATTTCATCTTTCTAGGATTACTATAAATTGCTGGATAACCATTGCCCAGATCTGAAGGCAGTCCCTGGTGGCGGTGTGGGATGGTTTGCTCACATATACTCCGAGGACCAGGAACCTGGCTACGGAATATATGGTTCCTCCGGGACGCTCAAATTCCCGTTTGCTCCGAGAACGTCATGTTGACATCTTGTTGTGGCGATACCCTATGATACCCCTTCAAATAAAGGGAACCTTTATTTTGCAATCCCTCTTCCGAAAACGCAAAACGCCAACCCATTTGGTGACATGTTGTCTGGCCTACTTGGCGGTTCAAGCTCTGCCCAAGGGCAACCGCGAAAACTGTTATCGCCTAACGCTGGTTCTCCTGGTTTGGATTAGTTATGCACTTGTACTAATGTCATGCGATTTTCTACTTCATTGCCCACAAGCTCATCCTTTGCACCCAAAATACTGATTTAAGCCTTCTACATTGTGATATGTAGGCGGATGAAGATGTAAAACAAAGCTAAGCATAGGATGCTAATAGTTTTCAAGTCGAAGCACATCACTCCACTGAGGAGATCCTTCAAGAACATTCTTCCGATCTGATCCATCCTCCTTCAAGCCTCTGCACGCATCCTTGTCCTCGTTGTCGATCATCGGGAGTGCAGAGTCCCGAGACTTCGCCAAGGAAGCCCGGAATTTTGGCATGGTCGACATCAAGTGTTCAAAGGATTCCAGAATATCGTCGAGACACGAATCCACTGAGGAAGCGGATATGGTTCCGTGGCTGCGCACATAAAAGGCTTCAGGGGAACTATGTTCTATAGTACTGCGCCTTGGTCTTTTCTTTGTCTTCGCCCTTACCGCACCCGGTTTTAGCGCTATGGCGCCATGATTGAAAAATGCGTAGGGTGGTGGAGGGGAATACTGTGGACGAGGTTCCGCTTCATCACTATATTCTTCGTCGCTCTCGTCCGCCTCGTAACCAGCTCGTATGTCATCTTTGGAGGGTGTTGTGATAACACCGTCACACGTCTGGATCGATTCCCTATTGATCAGCTCACGAGCCGCAGTCCCCGTTACATCCGAGTCATTTTCCCTGATTTCCGTGAAAGTATTCATCACGGCCGAAATTACTGCTTTAGAAACTTCCGAGTTCGTTGAAGCACGTATATCTACGTCTGGTGGCGGCTTGGCTCCATTACGCTTGACGATCCTTAAGGGACTGACGTCGGCAAATCGCAGTTCTTGTGATGAGCCCATCACATTGCTGGAAAGACTGTGCTTATCAGGCACGCATATCGGAGAGGCGGAGTGGAGGTCATCGTAGGCTGGCTTTCGCCTGAGCGAAGGGCTACGCTGTCTTTGCATAACGGGCGTGTCGACGATGGGCTCCGTTAGAGTGGGAGACGGCAATGAGACAATATAGTTTGTAGGAATGTTGAGACTTTCGAAGTTGAATATCGTCTTCAACACTGTCCGCTTGTGAATTTGTCCATGCAATCGTGACCGCGGAGGGGTGCTTTCGCACAATGGCAACGTGAAAATGAAGGGTCCTTTGTTTTGTGGTTCATGGAACTTGTCATCGTCGACGAGTGTAGGCGTTGCATACAGGAAAGGATCATGAGCAGAATCGCTGGACCCTCGATCCATGCTGAAGTCGGCATCAGAGGGCGTGGTGATAGTTGGTATGGGTGAATCATCGTCCCTCGTACTTCGGTAGGTTACAGAGCTGGATTCAAGGATTTGACTACTTGGCGAGGCTGACACAACGGTTCTGTTGTTCACACTGCTACCGCTCTCAAGGAGTGGTTTAGGTGGTAGAAACGCAGGAGAAAATCTTAGCATGTCCTGGCGATAAGCGTCCTGATCTTTTGCTCTTTGTATCGCTCTCTCCGAAATGGTTAACAACTCCGAAGGGGTGAGCGAGGGTGGTGCAGCTGCCGTGGTATCTAGTAAACGTTGGGTACTTGCTATAAAGAATGAGGTACCGATACTTACTTTGACCGTCCTCTATGCTGCTAAACCCGTTCTCCAAGTCTTCACCTGTCAGGTGCACCATCATCGTCGAAGTCGCGCGGAACGGGAATGGGTCTGGCGAGCGGAGCGAGAGGAGGGCTTTGAAAAGAGTCCAAACATTAAAGAGCGTGTTGAGAAACGAGCGTGATAGTTTTTGGATGAATGGAGGCATCGATCGTCACGAAGGCGGGAAGATGGTCGGGGAAAGCGGTCGTTGAGACTGTTTCTGATTTTATTTCTTCTACACCGAGGCTGACATGGCAAGATTCATAGATGTCAGCCTCGAAGTATAAACTTGGCATGGTATGTCTGGATGTTGGACAACTTCTTTTCGTCGGATATCCAGTCGAAGATTGCTTCTTTCATGGACATGCCCAACCAGTCATGCATGATTATCCTGGTTCTGTCGGCCATGCTTCAGCATCTTCTGTAATACTATTTTGAGTGCATCGAGATCGGCATTAAGTTCTCTTCGTCCACTCTCACCATCGTATTGTAAGTACGTGAACTGTTCCTTTAGATCTGAGTAATTCATCCACCGTTCAGGGAGCTGCCGGAATATCCGCACACGATTCCGCAGAAAAAAGAAAAACCAAGAATTCTGTAGCGTGCACACAAGGGTTAAACCGTGACTTTTGGGTGATGACGTTGTGTAAAATCATCTGAGGATTGGCGAGTGAGATAGATGTGTTGTCTTGGTCTTGGGCTTGGGCCTCTCGCGGGATCAGTAATTAGGAATAATTCACCAAAGTTGGTGATCTAGGCGGTGCAGACATCGGATTTAAAAGACAAGCTTGGCTATGTGGGGGGATTGGGTGGAACGACGGTGTCGTGGAGTGCCGCTGCCAATGGTGGTTCAGGTGGAAGTCGGAGTCTTAGCAATAATGGTATTAAATTATTGTTTTATTTTATTTTTATTTAGAATTCAGAAACTTTGCAAAAACTCTCATGCCGATCTGCACAACCTGTACCAGTTTCACGCCCTACCTCTATACAGTATACGAGTCGACTTACAATCTTAGGCTGGAGCAATGTGTTAGTATCCTTGTTAATCAAAATGACGCGTCTAAACGATTCACTCTGACTCTAGTCCAAATGTCATTCTTTCGCGGACCCATATGTTGAACATGATTTATTGACTCTCCTACTCGATCTCATCTTACTTAAACGCGGTGTTTACCGTCACCTTTTATACAACCGAGGAACAGAACCCAGGAAATCTGTAGCTGGAGTGGCAGAGAGTACGACACGACTCGTCAACTTCTCGCAAGATAGGGAACAGGTTTGTCACACTTGGGTTGTTTTTGGGGGCAGACCCGCGTATACGATGGTTTATTTTAGCAAAGATGGCTGCACGTAGCGCAGCTTGGCGGTACGTTGGTGCTACTGGATGCATGTAAGTGCTACCAACTCCTTGCATGGTGGTTGAAGCTAATACATTCTTCGCTTTTCCAAGTCATACGGTGGAGTCATTTAAGTACGTGTTAATGTATTTATCTGCAACCAAAAGGTGACCTATGAGCTACCTTAGACCCAAATATCCCGACCAGCGTTTCACCATGGACAAAGACAACCATGATTGGCGTTCTTCGTGTATTTTTGGGATGTACTGCTGGTACGTTGTTTCCTCATTCACACTACGCAAATGGCAAGCTCACCTGTCGGTAGAAACTCTGGCATTCCATCTTGGAATCATGATTTCATGTTACATCACGCTGCATCTCATTTCATGGGTGCAGGCTTGGCGACATAGTGGAAATGTACCTCAACAATCTGACATCAAACGTGAATTCAGGTTTGTTATATACATCAACTGCCCTTTGAACCATATAAATACTCGCACAGGTTTTCGTTGATACCCCTTACACTATTCTATTCCTCGTTGACCAAGCTGTTCTTGCTCTTCCTTTTGACGATTTGGCGTCCAAAGCCGGTTTCTCATTCTGCAGAATCGTCTTCGAGTATTTGGCAGGGGATATTTCCAGAAGGCAACGCTCTCATGAACGCCTTCAAGATTTTTGAGAGCGAGCAAATTGATCGAGAATGGATCATTAGAAATGTGCTGGGTGGCATGTCGGCCGGCTTTGGTTTGCGTGGTAAATCTTGATCACCTCACAGTAAACGGTTACACCACTGACAGCCAAACCTCAGTGGTGTTGGATATGCATCCAATCTTTACGTCTATCATTATTCTCGCTGGTTGGAGGTTGAAAACAAGCGTTACTGGAACCATGAGTGGTTGGGTTGGTGGAAGTGAGACGGCCAGTGAAGCCTGGAGAGCATATAGTATTCCATGATGCCGATCCTAGGAGGTTGAATATGACGTTTTATTCTATTCTATGTGGAAATCTGAACGCTATTGAGGTGACTCTATGTCGTCATATATCTGGATTCGACTGGTCCGGTCAAGAGAAGCGTCTGACGAAGTCTTCAACCACAGTCTTAAATTCAACCGGTCTATAGTAAGTGACATCAGCACATATTTTTATGCTTAGAGTCAGAAGTGATAGAAATACCTGTCTCCATGCACTGGCAGCCATGAAAATAATACAATTAGTAGGCAAAGCGATAACCAAGTTCGATTAAGGCGTACCCCAATGTCCTGCATCGAGCGTCTCCAGTGACATGTTTGGAAAGAAGGATTCCATCGGTCCAAGACTATGGCGATTTATATACCTAGTTCCTATAAGCTGTCGTCACTGATACACAAGGTCACAAATACACTGACGCGCTCTGCGATCCTTTTATGAATAACGTGGGGCCCTCCCACGTCCGTTCTCCAGGACCGTAAGGGAACCAGCCAATTTCGGGGATAGCTTCCCCGAGTGTGTCCAAAGGGAGGCGGAATTTTGCGTACGGTTCACTCTTTGTCAAAGGGTTGAGATTCGTCAAGAAAAACCGTCGCACAGTCATATCCTTCATAGAAATAGTTAGTACGCGTCTAGGTAACGACGCGTGCGGTGGAATGGGTACCGGTTCGTAATCCTCTAGCACATCCAGTACCTCCTCCCGTGTCCTCAACTGCGCACTCTCGGCCTTCTTCATGCCCTCAATATACCCTTTAAATTCGGATGTGAGCACCATTCGAACGGGGGCAACGTCTACCACTATGAGTCGAGAAAGTATGTGTGCGTTTGAGGGCTCGGAAAGGCTTGGGTCGAGGGCAGCGGACATAGCGGCTTTGCCTCCCCTAGTGGGGCCTCAGCCGACGGATTTGGGCAGGCAAAAAACGAGCGTACATGGAATGACCCAAAAGGGAGACATTGGTAAGGGAATGTGACTGGATGAAATGCAGGACGTCGGCTGCCATGGCGGGATATGTCATAGGTTCAGCATGGGGTGAAGTTCCTTGGTTTCGGAGGTCCTGCCAGCCCAAAGCCATCTAGTGCCAGTACCACAGTAAACGAGAGGATTTAAGCTCACCAGAGCGTACACGGGGATGTTTAAATCTTTCATGAACAGCTTGCTGAACGATGCAAAGTTTCGCTTCGATCCCCTAAGCCTCCGATGAACGAGTCGTTCCCCTTTTGATTCCACCTGCCACTTACAACAAGCCGTGGAGAATGACCATTGCACCATCCGTCTTGTTTCCGTTTGGCGGAATATGTGCCGTATAGTCGAGGTCCACGGGTGTAATCTGAGTCCGCTGGCCAGCACTGGATGCTAAGTTTCTCCTTGTCCTATGACCACAGTCTAGTTAAAATTGTGTCAACTGAGCACGAGATTCACCATGGTAGGCAGATGGAAACGTACAGAGGGTTGTGTGCCATGGTGTAATCCGTTGGCCTCGCGAAAAAAGACGTGAAGTTAAAGCAGTCCTAAATGACATGA
>JABCKU010000075.1:0-39169 GCA_018221655.1 Myochromella boudieri | reverse complement strand
AGATCAGAGATGACCACCATGCCTGCGCTTTAACTCCCATTCAAGCTCAACTGAGGTGCAGTATGTGTGATTTGAGGGAAAGATGGAGGAATGGTTCTACGTCCCAGACCCACGGCCTGTTTCCAAAATGTTCCTAGAGTGAAGTGACGCGAACTTAATGTCTGGGAGACGGCGATAATGTAAAATGCCGGGATGACCTCGCTATGTGGCTGAAACAGAGATCGCTTGGGTGAATCCAACCAAAGTGGTGAAAATACGGTTCGCTGATGAAAAAAGAATACTGATGGGGGAAGATGTGGTGATGGTCTTGGTGATGAAGACCATAGATGCATCATCCATACCGTATTGGCAGGAAATTATATAAACCGTTTAAATGCCGGATGGGGGCTAGGAGACAGAAATGTACGTGTGTTTGTTGAGAGCAATGAATGATGAGGAAGTTTCGTACATTGGGGAAGCGTACGGCAGACTGATGAGCCTTTTCCAAGATTTTGCGATCGAACAGGAATCCTACCATAGTGACTTCGAGTGATGGTGAGATCGAATGGGCACAAATGTCGTAAACGTCCACAGTAACAATCACTCGTCGAAGGGAAATTAAAAGACCAAGTCTCGTAGTGCCTGCTGCCATGGCAGATGCATACATTATTTTCGAAATTCTACTTCCGCGCACCTGAAACAGTTGTATATCACTAAAGCCATCCAGAGCTGGATAGAAGAACTACTTATATTCTGATGGGACCCTTTCCTTGAGCCTGAGATGGATGCTCAATGGACGTCAAGGAGATGAATACTTGAAATTAGGGAAGCCACGGTTAATATTTGTATAGGAGTAACACGTCAAAAAGGAAAAAAGAAAGAACCCCAGAAGCCGTTCAGGCTGCTTTGAGGACTTTATTTTGGTTGAATTCAGGGAGAGACCGTACCACATCCAATTCCCGCGGTAGGTCAGCCATACCGGGCGCCCAAAGTTTATTGGCGAGTCCAAAGGGCGAGGTTGGCAGCGTGTCAAGCCACCCAAGTGATGGAGATTTAGTTTGAAGATAACTCAGGGGCGCGGACCAAGAAGAACTTTACGACAGACTATACTTGACCCCAGCATCGGGGCCCAGAACAAAGGGCATGTAAAGGTATGTTTACATGGGGCTTTGGGCATCGGGTGGAAACGATCATGGTGGAAGACGGCCATCTCGGCCCAAGAGTCAGTCTACGCGGAAGTTGCCGAGCCTGTGGTGATTAGATTAGATAAATCAGAACTGAAAACTCAAGCTCTCTTCGCTGCCTCCACTTGGGTTTATGATTAATCCAATGCTACCTGAAAACTCCAATACTTTAATATGTGTGAGCGACCCACTTGATGCCACAGCTAAGAGTAATGCCTATCAGATCGATGAAAATATCCAAGATTTCGAGGTATCAAAAATGAACAATTTGGCTAACTGTGTAGCTGCAATGGACGATGTTCTCGGTGAGGTTTAGCGCCTTATAGAACGAAATTTTGTCTTATTCGGTTACCCAGACATTTATAAGACCAATCGTGCAACATGTCAACTTCTTTCCACTTTCCATCTTTGGCTAGTATCCTCAAATCTTCTTCAAATCTTCCTGAGACGCTGGTTATGGGTCTTGACTTCTTACCCATATGGCCGTTTTTGTGGCTTGTAAATATCAGGCGGAATAGTATCGGAATAACAAAGAGAGACCGAGGTATCAACGTGTCTTTCCTACATGCTAACTAATCCAAGAAGCCAGTCAAGTTGAAGCACTTGCTTTCAGGAAGGCATTTGGTAATGTACCTACCCAAACCCACTTCAACCGCGCCATTATTCACTGCTTAAAAAATAATAAACTAGAAGTATCGCCACATCCGTACACGTCATGCGCCACCTTGAACGATATCAGTTGTGGTGAGTATAAACTACTTGCCAGTCAAAGCTTAGAAGTGCGGCGATGGAGGGGATGCATCCTTAGCATAAAGTAAATGACAGAACTGTATTCTAAGCAAGAGACAGAAAAGGCGCCTATTCGACTTATAGCCAGATAATCATCTCATAGATGCCATATGGAGGTGCTGTCAATGATCGTAACGGTATCTTTAGAAGGTGAGAGAAAGACAAAGAAGCATCCGTTGACCACACACTGGATCTTAAAAAAACGAGGCAAAGGCGTGTTTAGACGCGGGCTCTGAAAGGCAATTTATCAATTTATGGCAAGTTGAAATCATCCACGCTGCACAGCCTGAGTGAGGCCCCTCCCAGTGGAGATGATCAGCTGATTTGACACAAAGGAGATATCCTCATGGCTTACATAAGCATTTTCACAGAAACGAATTTATTTCGGGCGGGTGATCGGTATAAAAGGTGACCAGAATGATTTTGCGTTGCCATCTCTTTCTGTCCCACGAAACGCGTAAACTCGTCCTGTACACTATTTGCCTGGTGCAACACGATAATTTCAAAGCTATCGCTCATTGTGAAGTGCATGCTGTTAGCGTGATCCCGAGTTTGCTTGTTCAGTCGAGATGAGCAGGACTCCTACTGAGATTCGTCATGTTTACAAGGCTCCGGTTCCTCAGGACTCTCTGCATCATTGGAGAGCCCCATCTACCCATAGGCGTGCTGAGGAAAACCATCAGGAGAGAGTAAGTTCACCGTATAGGTATGTTCAGACGCCTTCTGTGGTTTCATCAGGCTTGGTATGTTATATTTATCATGTACTCTATTGGCGAGTGCTACTAATGAACCGTCTGACATTAGCCCGCCAATAACTATGTTCCCTATTCTGTCTTTGCTGCATACGATGAAAAATATAAAACACGCCCAGATGAAAGACGACATTCAGAAATAGCTCGCATTCCAGTAAGTTTAACACTTTTGTGGCCTTACACGCAGAGACTTACGCTACACAGTTGGACGGCACACCTTCATCATATCCTGCTTTCGACCCATCAGGCAGAATTTTAGCACCCAACGTACATGCTTATCGTCGTTCTAGCGGCGGTAGTGTCGACGACCCCACGACAGCCCCTCTACCAGCCCCAAACAGGGAGCAGCAAGCACGGCGTTATAGTGAAGGACAACATCCGCTGCGTTCAGAACATCACCGTAACCAACAACTACCTCCACCACTACAGCCTCTTTCCACACGCCTTCCCCCAAAATCCGCTCCCGCGTATTCTACCTCACGTCCTGCTTCACCATCCACTCCTCAAAGTTCTCTGCCAGTACATCCCAGCATTGCCCATAATTGTGGTTCGGCGCTCGCACCTACCCGACATCTCTTTGAGCAAGCATGGCACCAAACTGTTAATAATGTACAGGGCGAGATGCAGCGTATGCACGATAGTTTGACCCATATCATTTTGAGGGAACGCGCGGAGGTGCAACGACTCAGAGAAGAGCTTGCGGGAAAAACAGCAGATAGACACGAGTTGGATGTTCTGAGAGGACAGTGTGAAAAGATACGTCGTGAAAACGAATCGCTGCGGAGAGCATTGAGAGAGACTGTGGATACTGGCGAAAGAAAGAGGCAGGGGGAAAGGGAGGAAAGGGAGAAGGAATCTATTGATAATCGACTAGATGCAATGCGGACTGATCATGGCCGCCAGGTAACAGCACATCTGAACAAGATGGAAACTGCCTTGGGTGCACTGGTGAAAGCATCGAAGGATAAGGATAAAAGGGTGGACAATGTGAAAATGGTCAGTATTTTTTTTTCTCATCGGTTTTCCTGCCAAATGCAAGTTGATCCGTTTCTCTACAGGAGCCTATTTCTACCTCCTTATGGGCAACACAAACAGGACGCACTAGCCCCAATTCTCACGACGTTGAAATGAGGGAGCCTGACGAAAGTCCTACAGTGAAAAGCCGCTCCTCAGAGCAACTGGACGATGCCAATTACGCTCAACAAGGAAGAACGTCTGTACATCTACACTCACCCGATCAACCGCGTGGCAGACATGCATCATCCGTAAGTTCTCCAGTGACATCCAGGTTCGCGCGTCCGACCTCACCGGGGCCCTCGCTTCAGCCTATCTCCCCTCTCATTCCTCCCCTTTCCGCCTTGGAACCAGGGAAACAGCGGCACAGCCACGTGGATGCGAACAGCTGTTCCAATCGTCCCTCGCAGCCTCCCCCGGGCAATATCGCTGCCCCAGGGAACGCGGTAGATCAGACATCTGGGGAACATCATCTCCAACACCAGACTGCGGTTGTCCGTGATGAACCTCTGACCAACAGAACGCCGGCTGGAGCATCGCCAACACAATCGCCTTCTCCTGCAAATGCGGCCGCTTCTATCCCTACTCCCCTGTCCATCCCTGACCGTGCTACCGCGGAGGAGGGGCAATGTTCCACCCCAGTGACTTCGAGCTGGTCGCCGTCTGCCTCCCCTATTCCTCAACGTCCTCAAACACAACCGCCTGCCGTCCAAGAACCGCAGGTGTTCACACACTACGCGAATTCGAATACGGGCTCTCCCAACTCCGCGCAACGGGAACTTCCACCGCTTGCACCCGCGCCTCCCGTTCCCACAATGTTGAAGGTACCGCTCTCGATCACACCTGTCGCTCCAGTTCCAGGCCCATGTACCGTCACAGCCTCCATGCCTGCACCTTTGCCTTTGAAGCGTCCCTCCCCTCCACAACCACGTAGAGCACATACTGTCCACGAGCTACCTACTGCTGCTCGAGATTATGGTTTCACTCAGAGGAAGCGAAGCCGGGATGACTATGAACCCGAGGTTGCATCGTGGGGAACAGGAGGGAATAAGAAAAGCGGTGGCGGGCCCTTCCTTGCGCATGCGCATACTGAACCTGGGCGGCCACGGAACAAAATAAGGTTGGGAGATGGGAGTATCACTGCACAAGATGGGGTCTCAGTCGGGGGTGACATGGGAACGGATGTCAAGATGGACAGTCCAACTTCAGTCTCAGAGAAGAAACCCAAGCTACCAGGACCGCCGAAAACATACAATATCGGGATTGGGCACATGGATCTGTTGTACGAGACGAAGGGGGATAAGATGTTTTGTCGACAGTGCAAGTAAGTGTTAATGCCGTCCTCGCCCGTGAATGTATGTTTACTCATTGTAACCTCCCTTAGGACTGCGAAAGACCTACCACCTGCGGCAACTCCCATGTCGTTCCCAAAAACCGCTAGTTGGAACGACCTCATTGGTCACTATAGAAGTACGCATTCCCAGTATTGTACGGACCTTGAACGGCGTAATCCAAGTCAGATCGCCGAGCTACGACAACGCTTATCGGGGAGCGGGATGACTGGGCACTGTTTACGCTGACCAACCACGTTTGGACAGGTTCACTTCGGAATCATAATCTTTCGCATCTACTTCCTTCCCCATGTTGGATCCACAGGACACCATCCATATATCTCTAGCTTTCCTCATAGATAACTATGAGTTATGACATTACACATTTGTACGACTTATGCCTATCATGTTTCCACCTCTTGTACGTGTATAATCGTCCATTGCCCTAGATTTGTAGCTCTATTGTTTGTATATGTTCACTACCTGTATCTACCCCTCATTCTCATAGTTTCAGCTTGGCCTTCCCATAAACTGCAAGACTTCGAAGGCCAGTTAAGTAACAGCGAGATTAGATTAGATTGACGCCGTTTTATTGACATTGCTGTGAACTTGATTTTGCGAAGATCGCGCTTAAACTCCTTGTTACTACACTTACACCCATCCCCTAGCAAGGAGTGTTACTAGTACTCAGGAAACGTCGACGACCTTGAACGAATTAGCTCGAAGCCGTTTACTCGTTATCTCTCATCAGACGTAAGTGTATATTCACTCTTACCTCCGGAATTCGGATGTCATGACGGGAATGGAAGTATTGCATCCAGGTTCGTTCCTAGTTCTTCCTGCGCGTAGCGTCATAGCTGGCAAATGCCGACTGATATGGAAAGGCCTCTATGTACCACATAAGCAACATCAATACTAGCATCGGCGGAAAGGACAATATTTACGAACACAAATATGAAAATACTAATAAAGGAGACGCGACTACGAACATCACCTCGAATTGTGACAATTCGTCCACAATTTTCGTTGAATTCCCAAGGCTTACGCCACATACAACGCAGAATACAGGTGTGAACCCTCGACAAGTCCGAGATTTAAGCAAGTCACCGAAATCTAATAAACCCCTCAGGAAATTTCAATTTAAGTCTTGATGGTATCGATACATCTGTCGGAGGAAGTGGAAATCGCGAATCGGCTGACGTTCACAATAATAACGACGGGGATGCTACCACGACGTCTAGATCAAATTCCGGGAACAAAACCGTTATTCATGTTTCTGAGACCGGACAAGTGAAAGATGCGAAGGTGCAAAGAGCTCAGGAGTGGCAAGAGTGGCAAGAACAACGCCGCTTAGAGGGCAATAGGCAAGCAAGGGTTGCCACTGACCAGCTGTGGCGTCACACGGAGGAGCAGTCTGACGTAGAAATGGAGGAGGCACTGATCACTGAGCAAACATATCAAGGCGAAGAATTAATGAATTCCCACGCAGAAGACCAGAAAAGGGCTTTGTGCGAGTGGTATGAGAACGAGCAAAGGCTATCCATGGAAAAAGAGCGATGGGAATCAATGGAAAGACATCGGAGGCACTTGGAAAACACCAGACGAGATACCCATTCAGAACACGCTATGAGCTTGTCGCAGTGGCAAAACCGGCCAACCCATGACTCACCCATGGTGGCGCACATGCAGCAACAAGACATACTAAATCCTGGAACTATTCAATACTCTCCAAGAAATCCGTTCAACCCGCAGACCAGGAATGTCCATGACCCGGTCTTCTCTCCGAGCCAATATATACCATCATATGACCCTTACCCCCAACCACTTGCTCATCCGTTTGGTAATAATCTCACCAGCTTTGGTCACCCTCGTATGGGATACAATCAAGTTTCCCCTTCCATCGAAGTTGGTGGCAGCAGAAATAGGTATTCGAACTCTGTCGTTAACTCAAACTCTGGTAACACCACGACAAACCACACAATTAATTCACACAATGATTCATCAGTCACATTTTATGGTGAGCCATACCTCTTTCAATATCGCCTTCCCTTTGCTTACGACTCCTAGGCTCCTAGAACCTGATGAGTGGTTTATTTCCATTCACGGCTTACTGCGTGCCTTGTAAGCCATGATGGGCTCAAAAACACAGTCATATGAGTCAAGTAGCACTGTTGGCCGTTCTTGGCGGGATTGTGTCGGGGACTGATGGATCCGCAATTTCCTTTTCTAGAAACCGACAACGCGGTCACGCAGACACAAATGTGATGAACCACTGATGAACCTTGTGGGAAAAAAGCAGTCATTCTTTCAAACCGTGATGCCCATCTTATCCCAAGGCAAGTCGTAAACATATAAAGCTGCTTGAAATTTCGGTCTAATTTATCTCAAACTATGCGCCAGACTCCTGAAGCTGAAGCCTTTGTAAATCGTATCATATCCTTGCCCAAGGGTCCTGGCGTATCTCTTGATGCAGCCTTACAGCCATCGCTCGACGACGAAGCCGAGTTACGGAAGCTTTTCGCCACTGACAAAACGAATGCAAGGCTTGTTGACCCCTTTGTTGGTCTTGTTGATATCTTCGATGCACCGGTCGATATTCGAACGACCAGGGCACGTATTGTGAAGGATGACCAAGATCTATCCAGCAAGTATGTCATGCCACTCTCAGAAGCTAATAGAAGGAAGGAAGGCTCGCCTTGCATGGTTCAAGACCTCGAAGAATTTCAGAAGAACTGGTTAATTTTCAGTGAGGGTTCTTTGTCCCAGTTATTGGATTGGAACAATGTTGTTGCCGCCGGAGGTTCTGTGCTGGGATGCTTGACTCCGCTCTCTGATGCAAATAAGGTGTCCAAGAGGTCGATTAGGAAGTACTATCACTCTGTTGCGTATCCTACTTCAGATGTCGACCTTTTCCTCTGGGGCATGAACGCGAAGCAGGTCAGACCTGGCTTCATATGTTCTCCATCTTGACGGCATCTGAAGGTTCATTGTTAGGCTGAGAAGAAGATCGTACAAATTTATCAAGCCGTACGGGATTCTGTTCCATGGGATGTAACTTGTGTCAGGACCAAACACACTGTTTCGATTCACTGTGCGTAATATTGTTCAAAGCTTTTATTAACAACAAACTTAAACGTCTTTCTCATTAAGCGCAATACCCTTATCGCTCTGTTCAAATTGTTCTTCGCCTGTATAGTTCTCCAGCAGAAATCTTAGCTGGGTTCGATATTGACGCGCCGTGTTGTCTTTACAACGGTGGGAGCCATTTTATGATGATTGTTGCATATATCTAACTTTACTCAGGCCACCGAGTTTTTGCCAACCCCCGAGCCATCGTAGCGCTGATGCGCCAGGCTAACACTGTTGACATGACTAGGCGATCCCCGTCTTACGAAGTCAGGCTCTGCAAGTACTCCCGCCGTGGCTTCGAAGTTCATGTCCCAACACTCAGACGCGATGACGTTGATCCTACCGTATGACATTAGGCTTGTCCTTCTCCACCCTGCTAATCCCCACACCCCAGATCTACGAACGTTCCATAGCACGCATCGAAGGGATGGCACGTTTACTTGTTCTTGAGAAGCTCACTGATACAGACATTCGCTACAACTTCCTTGAGTCAAGGAGAGCTCTTCGTGGAAGGCCAAACCCTCTCCACCGATACAACAAGCGCAAGAATAAGTACAAGGGCGATTTGAAAGGGGTGACCTCAATCGGGGGATTAGAAATGAATGACTACGACGTGACTACCCTTCATATACCATATGGCCCGGGATGGGATGCCCGCAGAATCGATAGATTGGTGTATCAAACGGTACGCAATTGCAGCCACGTTAACTGCTCGTTTTGCTCAACGATAATATATAGGATCTGGGAATGAATTGTAGGGATAACGGCTCTAAGCTTGTTCCACTCGTACTGACTGACCTCAAATAGCTACTTTTAACCCCAAGAACAAGAACAGGCGTCTTCATCGTCACCCAGCATTCTTTGGCACTATGGAAGAATGTCTTGAGGACTGCTGCGAGGTTAGTCGCCTCAGATTTCTTGACACAATAGTTGTTCAATCTTTTTGCAGCATTGTCCAGAACCAATCGACGCAGACGAACGGGCACTGCAAGAGGAAGAGGATAAGAACCATATTCGTGGCCGAATCTCGTAAGACTCGACAGGTTCATGTACCATAGCGTACCAAACTAACATATTGTTCAGATTCATCGAAGAAGACCCAGGCCGCCAAACCTTGTCCGGAAGCTTCAACCCCATAGACGTCGGGGAATGGAGTGCCCAAGTCTACATAGGCGAAATGGAGCACCTTTTTGTTGCCATCGTTTCCCAAGACCAAGAAGGTGTAGCCAAGATGCTTCAGAATGGTATCGACCTCAACCGTAGAGACCATGTTGGCCGAACCGCTCTTCACATCGCCATCCTCACAGGGGGAGTGGACATCGCTTGTGATCTCATAAACGCTAGTGCAATGATCACGGCCAGGCTCGTCGACGGTCGTAGTGCCCTTCACTTGGCAGCACAGTACAGCCAACCTACCGTGATTCGCAAGCTCTTGGAAAGGAGTGCTAGTAATAAGGCTGCTGCCGCTGCTGCTCAAGCTACTCAAGATGCATTGACGGATGAGAAGATGGACGTTGATAATCCGGCTGCTGAGCGCCCTTCCTCTGACGATGACTGGACATCTGGAGACGACGGTGTCATAGCCATGGATACAGATATGGATGATGCTGGCGGTGATGATGATGATGACGGAGATGAAGATGGGGAGGGGGAAGATGACGGTGGTGGGGAAGACGATCACGATAGCAACGAAGATGACGACGACGATGATAGCGAGGATTGGAATCCCAGAAAGAGGGAGTGTACTGCAGAAGATGAAGCTGCTGCCAAAGAAGCAAATGAATTCCCTGAGGACTCCCGACCAGCCAGATATTTTGGAAATCAACTTATCTGACTGGGATCTTGGTTTCACGCCTCTGGCTTACGCAGTGATGTCTGGTTCGTTGGATATCGTAGAGCAACTCCTCAAGGAAGGTGCCGACGCAACATTGTTGGGCAAAGCTCGTGACACAGCCTTCCATCCCATCACATTGACAATCTTGAAAGATGACGAGGAGAAGGCAAGCAAGATACTTGAGCGCCTTATCAGCGCCGGCGCAACGACATCCACGGCAGATGGCTCGTTACGAACTATCTTCCATCGAGCAGTCATGGAAAACAAGCTCAAGCTCGTTTCTACAATCCTGAAATGCGATCCAAATGCGGGTGCGGTACTGGACTTTCCTTTGGTCGTTTGGGGGGCGGTATGCTACCCAATCGTAACCGCTATAGGCAGGCACAACTATTCCATGCTGGCTACTCTCCTTGCATATGGTGCCAAGTTCGTTCTCAAGGAGGATGATATCTCTCGTTTCATTGAAACTGTGTAAGTCACTATTATACTCATATGACTGATGCTGAACAGATTACAGCCCCCTAGCACAACGTACATATGTCTCCTCATCTGTCTTCACACCTACTCAGCCCACCGCTGTCGCCTCAGTCTTCATGCCCCTTGAAACTGCTATTGCCAGCAATGACGACATTGCTCAGTTACTTATCGCCATAGGTGCCGAGATCGATATTGGCTTACGGAGCTCTTATGGCAAGTACACTGGTGCCAAGTCGCGTAGAACCATTGTGGACTGGGCCAGATTTGGAATATCCTACTTGTCTAAAAAAAGCTCTGCGTTGGTAGATTCATCAGATCTCTCGGAGGAGGGCGACCCGTCTGCAACAGGGTGGAAAAAGTTCTATACTGAGTATGTTAGAAATGCCAAGTTAACATCCAATGCGATGAACACACAGCAATATGGCGACCGTGACAGTGAACAGCTCAAGAAACGCCAAGATACTCATGGATTTCTGATTGACATAGAGCGCCTTCTCACTGCCAAAGGGGCGAAGACTTGGAACGACATCTATCCTGAAAAACCTTTTATCTCCAATAACGACGATACCCAGAGTATGAATAACAATAACAACATGCCATTTGCTGGCTATGGGCTGTTGGGCAATTCCTACTATCACAACTCATGGGTTCCCCAGCATATTGTTCCAAAATATGACGAACTCTTTGAGGCATGCTTCACTGGCAACAACAGGAAGATCGAAGACCTCTGCCTTCCTCAAGACAACACTGATGATACCACTGTCCCTCTTAATATATTTGTCCAAATACCGGGCAAAGGGAATCATTGGACGCGGTCAGGTCAGCACTAATTTTTCTAGGTCAAACATACCTCGCATAACCTGCCTCTGATTCTAGGACATACCCCCTTATTCGCTGCTATTATGGGACGTCAATGGGCTACGGCTAAACTAATTATGGCAATTGCCATCGCTCAGTACAAACCTTCTGAAAAAGAGGAAAAATTCAGTGCAGGAAATGTCAATATATACGGTATGTGCGATTTCTAAAATATTTGAAAGTAATATCTATTGAATGGCTGTTTTCAGACGAAGGTGGTGATAGCGATGCGGATTCGGATGATTCGAACGATTCAAGTGATACATTGGACCCTGAGGAAGTCCGGTTCATCGATATCGCGAAGCGTCCTTCATCCGTAGAAACCGACGTTCATCCAGCAAGGCTGCTCGAGGCTGCGAAAATTAACTGGATAGATAAAAACACAGACGGAAAGTACAAGGACTACGACGGAACTTTGTTATGCAAGGCAATATACGACAACGACTTGGACATGTTCCGGACTATCCTTGACCTCTACATCACATCCCCCGTCAAGATTGAGATGGTCCAGGATCCTCTCAAGCAAATTATGTTTAGCGATAGGGCAAACATGCTCGATGAGTACATCCGCAAAACTGGTAAAGGCGTTGAAATAAAGCAGGGCCAGACGGGCCAAGAGACCGTTGCTTTCAACGACACGAACAAGCTTTATCTAGGACTGACCGTTCATGGCAAGAAGAGGGCGGATCTTGCAAATAAGAACGATCCCGATGCGTCACCCTTAGCTAATGTTTATCCACTCGTATGGAGTGCTGCAAATGATGGAGCCAAGACGGTCATTGAATATCTCGCTGGGGATGGTCCACTTGCTGCATACAAGCACTACGCGTCCACTGGTGGCGATGAGCGGGCCTTCCGGCTTCGTCGTATCGCCGATCTCGAGAAAGTGCTTCCGAAGTGGCTTGGGTGGACTATTTCTGATGTGGGCGATTCTCCCCTCACTGCTGCAATTTTGGGCATGGATTTCGATGTGATCAAAACACTTTTTGCTAAAAATCCGAGGTTCATGGCCTCTTGCCTTCATAAAACGTGAGTCTCTTATTATGGTGTGAGGCGTTTACTGAAGATCTTCGACTAGCATTAAATTCCATAGATACAATGCGATACTCCTTGCTGTAGAAATGGGGTGCAAGCCAGAAATTGTTGATTACCTTCTAGCGAAGTCTGTTTCTCCTGCCGTGAATGACCCAGTTAGGGGGTGAGTGGTGCGAATCTTCGTAGTGTTTTACTTGGTGACTTACACTATATAGGTGGAACATATACCACATCTTGTGCGCCCGCCAATTTCCTAAGATGGTCGAACATCTCCTCAAGAAACTGCCTCGAGATGTCAATGAAGCCTTACTCGCTCAGCAATCCAAGGGACGGTTTAATACGGTGTGTATGATAACGCTTTCCATGCGTACCTTTAGTCATATCTGTTTACCTATAGCCTCTTCACGTCGCTGTCAAGCAAGGTGCAATTAGCACGGTCAAATTACTCTTAGGCTTTACAACATCCACCGTACTTACACGCGACCTCGATGGTTCCACGCCTCTTCATTGCGCCGTACAACGCAGCTACGGGGAGATCACCGAGCTCCTCGTAAAGGCCACCCTCCAGAGGCCATCCACATGGAGAACGGAGTCGGCGAAACACCACTGGACATGGCCAACTTGAAATACACCCTTCACCTGACGCAGGCCTTCAATATCCAGAAATACCATCATGCGAATACACTCCGCCCCGACCATGTCGAAGAATATACCCGCGTGTATGTGGATAGGTTGGAACCTGAGCTCAAACGTTTGCGTGACACGATTGAATGGCTCGTCGACGATGGGAAACTCGATCGTGCCAGCAAGTTGGCCGAAGAACTGAACCGTTTTGCAGATTTGATGGACAACAAAGTTGCAGCAGAGAAGGCTGCACTTGCTGCCAAGCCCGTAGTTGTCGATGACGTGGCAAAGGTGCTCTCAGATACGCAGAACGCCAAGCGTACGCTGCATTCTATAGCAGCAGCGGTGGCTGAGAACCCTGGCAAGCGGCTGCTGGTTCACCTTATTGATGTTCAGAAATCTGTGCAGGGGAATTTGGAGAAGTATGTTAAGCTTGGTAATGTTAAAGAGGAACGTGATGATGGAGAGGGGTTGGGTAAGGAGGAGGATACAGAAGTGAAGGAAAAGAAAGGGAGCATGGTTTTATCGACGATTCACATTTCTCCTGATGATCTCTGATGAAGGGTGGAACTATAACGTACACGTCCAATTCTCTACTACTAAGGGCTCTTGCTTAAGTATGTCATGTGTTGTTAATACTTTCATTAACGTGTCACCGTTGTATGCACTTTGTGACTGTCTAACTAAAAGGGTGTGTCAGTGTACGCTGGAGATGTATTTGTCTACTAACTCATTCTGCTATCTACAACCGTCAAACCACCTCACAATCCCCAAACGACACCACCAGACGCCCTGAATCCGTGTCATATCTGTCTTTGCTCTGATAATATCCGCCATTACTTTGCCCATGACATTCATCGACAATAGACTTAAAACCCGTGATGCATTGCCACTGCTCGGAAAAGGGGCCAGAGGTTGATGCAGTCGCATAACCTTCAGCTTGATGTGCGTAGGCAGTCCCGTTTGTTTCCAGGCAAAAACGCTCAGCAAAGTCGAGCCTGTGGAGTAGTTAGCTAGATAACAAGGATAACGTCGGAGAAGTATGATTCAATCAATCAACGTACATATTTGCTTTAGGTTCCCAGTGAGCACCTGCGCAGTCTCTCGCTTTCCAGCATTCTGCGGTGACGGGAGATACGCTCACAAGTAACGCGAGGGCGACAGTTTGGAGAAAGTGAGAGTAGTGCATCCTTGTGTATGTGTCACTTGTCTGGGTACTACTAGTCGTGTGATGGGAACGGTTCCGTTGGGACAAGACGTTAGTGGCCATTCACTTCGCTCTGTATTTTATAGCCATAGAGGTTTAGTAGATCGCCAGTCAGCCGAACAGGCTAATAATTTCTACTGTCATATACTAAAGGAACGGAGTTATTAGCGAAAACTAGTTAAAACTTAATAGAATCGTTCCCGAACAAGCTTACGTTCGGAATCTCAGCGCGACCGGGACTCCACATCTACAGATGGATTGCATGTAGTTCGAGGGCGGGACGGAGCCGAAAGACAAGAGAAAAGACGAGAAGGGTATAGGTGGCTGTTGGGCGGCTGATGGGGACCAACTTGTTGGAAGACGCCACACCCGAAGATGTTGCCTTCTAAACAATACAGTTACAAATATCCCCCTGCAGAGCTTCAATTTGAACAAGTTCCCTCTCAGCCGCCTAACAAATCGCTGAAAGACGCACTCAGCCTAGCAATTCATATCCACGAACATGATTTACTGTTCAAGAATTCCAAGAACTGAATGAATGAATTACAATAAACGCACTGCCCAAAAAAAATCGATTTCCTCGTGTTGACAGGTCTCAGAATTTGGCTCGGCGTGTCTCAAGAAAAAGGCAAAAACCGATTCAAGGCAATTGACACTGCTTAAAACATTGTATCAAGACAATTGATAAATTCTGGGAATGCCACATAGGGAACCATGTTCTCATCATGCCAAGTCGCTGGACTACTTTACGTCCGACATAAATTGCGGTGCGCCCTGCGGCCATGATGAGGGGAGGGACGGCAGCAGTAGCGGTGTCTGTGCAATGCAATGACGCGCTACTGGGTAAGTACACCTGCTCGGACTACTCCATCCCTTCTGTCATTCTGTGGAATCTGTCTCGTTGTCTTTTTATTATTGGCTGCTTCGCTACTAACTATGCCCGACTTTTACAATACTTTTTACATCCCTATGTTTCGAACCGCCTGTCCCCTAGCCCACTCGCCCAGAACACTGTTATCCGCCCCTACGAGAGCTCGCCAAACAAGCACTCTACTCGTGATGGCGTCCCACGCCGCTGGCGGTTCCTCTAATGTCATTGCTATGCGCCATAGCATCTCGGTTGCCATTCCCCATATCTGCAAGGCATTGTCACACGCGACCGGCTCGTGAACATCGTGCGCGCTATAAAACGGGCCGCAGACTTGACGGAGGGGTAGAATGCCGATAGACGTGGGCGGTATCGTCGTGGAGGACTCGATATCTTCTAGATGCTTTAAACATTGCGTGAGCAGCACAGGTAGCTGAGGAACCTGAGGACCAGAGAGAAGGCTCAAACGTAGAGCAGCCTGCACCACGAGAGGGAAGGCGGTAGTATCTGAGAACGAATTTGTTAGCACGAGGCCTAGCTAAGCCCATAGGACGTACTCGTGGAACTATCAACTAAGAGCGACAGACACCGGCAAATGACAATACGCCAGTCTCCGTCTGTAGACGTCTCGAATTTGTTGGGATCCGCAATGGTAAGAATATTGTCCAAGATCTTAGCCCATTCGACAGTGTTTTTGTCCTTTGATGTCATCAACTGGATTTCTATCCAAGACAGTAGTCCAGATTTCAACACCAGGGATGTCGTGGCTTGAGCGTTACAGGTTAGATTCGCAAGTACCTATTGAATTACAGTAGAATGAGCAACGATCATCGCAAAAGCCTAAAGCGTACCTCAAATATACCTGCACGCAGGGTACGATCGCTTTCAGGGCTCTGGAACATGCTAGCAAGAAGATCCCAAGTGTGTCTGCCTTTTAGTACCCGCCAGTCTTCAGAGCTCATCATACCATCAGATAAGAAGCGGATCATCCAACCCCGTTCTTTCTTCCAGTCGTCAGAACTGCTGTATAGCATACTGTATAACATCGGTACGTCCTTCGTGTCCAGCTCTGGCCGCTGGAGAAGGAATCGTGCAGTGATCGGATAGATGAAGTTGGAGGAGTAGAAAATACCGCGAAGGGCGTGTAGAAGGAGGAGTGTGGTGTAGGAAGGAAGTCGGCGTGGAGGCTCGTTCGGCGGTGGTGAAGGTAGAGCATCTTTCAGTAAGGTTAAAATATGAATGACGTGTGGACGCTCTTGTAGGTCAGCATTCTGTATCGATATATTGTCAGGCTAAAGTTGGGATATACAAATGATGATCGCTGACCTCAAGATATTGCCACAGAGCTGTGATCTGGCAAAGGGATATCTCGCGAATTGCGCCGTCTTTTGATGATAGCGCTTTGATGAGCAAGCTCACAATATTCGTCCTAAATAACTCTACCCACGCAAACGCAGACTCTGGAGGATTCTCCGCGATCATTTGAGCGAACAACAACATCAAGAAGACTGGGTCATATAACTGTGCTTCGTGACTAGTTGCCTTGCCCGTGGAGAGATCCTCGATGCGCCGCCACCTCGGGAAGTTCAGGCACGTACGGAGCACTAGAATAGGATCAAGGCTCTGTACTGCTTCTAGTGAGTTGGCGGAGGGAAGGTTGGCGGACGACGACCATGTGCAAAGCAAAGATGAAATCGGGACTTGTCGCTCAGTCTCAAAGAGCCGAAGAATCGAAAGTATGAGTCCATCGGACTTCTCCAACGATCCTCGGTAAATGCGTATTAGGGGCTCTACGTGGGTGACCTGGCAAGTATTTTGTGGGTGGAGATGAAAGAGGACGTGGAGGACGTGGACAATTGAGCTTCGGGTCAAAGGGGCTGCACTGCCACACAGCTTAAAGAAGTTTGGATGTTGAAGAATGCTTTGTAGGTGTCGATTAACAACCACGGGCTGAGCGGCTCAGTGAGTGAGGTTCGAGTTAATATAGAGGGTGAAGCAAACCTTCAGATGGACATTAGATAACAAAGCAATGATCAGCCTGGCAGCTGGCAGATGTGAAAGACGTGATTGAACGAACACGCCTAGGAGCGTCTCTACGAGATGTGGCTTGATAGATGGCACAGATGGTACAAGGGCAGCTGTTAAAAATAGGAGCGTGTCCTAGCTCAGTAGCAGTTCTTCGTTAGTGATCAAATAAGATGACTCACTTAAATCGTCTATCGCAGTATCAAATGAGGCATCTTCGGGTTCGGCGAAGAACCTCACAGCCCATTGGATCCCATGATCCAGTAGGTCTGTGAGAAGAGGCACAGAATCCGTGGGGGTAATAGTACGAACTCGTCGGGCAATGGGCAGCAGATAAGGATCAAGTTTTGCGAGAGGTAGCGTGTTGACAGAACTTTTGATATGTGAAATGAGGTCGGATGTCATGGAAGGAAGTAGCCGTACTATGTGGCAGACGCATACGCTGGCCATAGTTCTTGATGCTGGAGATAGTTGCTCATCTTGAACGGCCTTAAGAACGCGTGAAAACTGAGGGATCCATACATCGTTCTCTCCGGTCGAAAAAGTCTCATCCTGTGAGGAAGTGGAATCGAGGAAGGCGTGGAACACAGTAACGAAGTGCTCTGGTG
Source organism: Myochromella boudieri (assembly GCA_018221655.1). NCBI lineage: Eukaryota > Fungi > Basidiomycota > Agaricomycetes > Agaricales > Lyophyllaceae > Myochromella > Myochromella boudieri. The sequence continues at coordinate 21,455 of JABCKU010000075.1, read as the reverse complement.
AACGAGAAGCACAGTGTTCAGTTCCCAACCAGGCTATGAAATCTTTTCTTGGCAGCTGCTTCCCATAGATAAGGCCGGAGACAATCGAAACAGTGAACGCCGTCCAGTTCTGTTGGCCCACAAACGACTGTACCCCCTCGTTCGCCAACTGGGAAGTCGAACGTCGTCTCCATCGTCGTACCGATGGCTTCACGAGGGTGAGGAGCCCTATGTCCTCAAATTTATCCCCGCACTGGCTGCCATCACAATGAGCCGGTATCGAGGATGATACCGCGATGGCAACCAGCTCTTCTAAGATCGAAGAATCAGGAAGCATGGGGTGCAGTGCTATGAGCCGAGGCAACCTTGAGAGCAACTGCTCATCAGAGTCAGGATCTAAAGATATAAGGCCCTTCAACGCCGTAAGAACATCCTCAAGCAATCCCACCCCCTCACTATGCGCCATTACGGTGTCTAGTAGAGTAAACAAGTCCCCCAGTTGAAAATACTTGATCCAAGGCAACACGAATGGCGTCTGGATAGGCAGTATCAGTATCCTCGCAGACTATAATGAGCTTGATAATTTACTGAAAATGGGAGGTTCGGCAAATTGAGTTGGAGGGTTTCCAGCCAGTGATCAGCCGTACCACTAATGAGCGATCTGTCGGATATGCTGGATGAATCCAGAGTAGCATTGACGAAATGATGGAGCCCTAAACGGACTTGATGAGTGACTACGTATTATAGGATGATTTATACATACCTTCCCGCACGGTTTCCGAGAGCGAAGTTGAAATCAAGTATGACTTGATCACTTGGGATTGCACAAAAACCATATCCTTTAGTGCAGCAAGCTCACTGGATGACAAGATATCTGACGACCGCTTAAGGATCGACCCCAGTAGAAGGAATAGTCCTCTCGTTTGAGTATCTCCAGCACCATGCAACCTATGGCAGAGGAGGCAGACGGATCTCTTTGCGTCCACGACGCTACGTACGCGCCCTATCGCCAATTCCGCGAGGATATCACGACATCTCTCATCTACTATTTGCGTCTCCGAAGCATGGAGGAACAAAAAGTCAAATCCAAGGCTAGATTGATATATCGTCATCAAATCTCATCCTAAGTCAATTAAAAACGGTCTGCTCACTATGGTCGGAATTCAGCGAAGTGGGAAACTAAGTCAAGGCCGACCCAGAAGGACCCAGCAATTGGCAAAACATGCTCGGCAACCAGTGAAAGTATTGACGGATGCAGCTTTTTCAGCACAGCCACCACGCGTCTTATCTGATCGGGACCTAGATTTTCTTCCACGAGACGAAGCCAATCTATGAGCTCGCAGGCAGTGGATATGCATGCCGATTTCTTCGCAGCTGTTTAAGGGTGTGGTAAGCGTCATACTTTTAGAGAAAGGGGGAGATACGGACGTATCGGTAGCTGCTCCACAGCGTCTAGGAAGTCTTGAACCTCGTCTGATACTTCTAGTATTGATGGCAATTGTTGAGAGGAGAAGGATACCCTAAGGAATTCAATTTCGCGCCGGATAGCAGCTGACATGATGGGAAATTCGGGGAACAGCTTATTTTCGTCAAGCATGGCATCTAACCTATCAGCGACCCCATGAAGAAACCCTAGGTCCTGTTGTTTACTCTGCAAGCGGAATACGAGTTTCCGGACGAAACATGCCAAGGCCAGTACGGCCGACGCGCTCAAGGAGTTTTTCGTGACCTTTATCTCTAACTGTTCAAGGACTGTCATGAGAAGTGGGCTGGGCAGGGAGTCATGATCGACCCTGGAATTGGGTTGTGGCTGTGAAGGCGATACTGGATTGCGGTCAGCTTTGCTAAAGGAGTGGAGGTCTTCGAGGTATCGATGGTAGGTCTTGATGCAACGCTGAACACAGTCGTCCAAGAATGTGATTATGCTGTTACATTCGTCCTCCAATGGCGCACCGTCAGGTGATTCAGTCCCTCGGGCTCGGTGAATGGTAGGAAGGGAGGTCAACCAGAGGTAAGGCTCGCTGATGTCGTCTTGGAACAAGATGCTTTGCGAAAGGACGCGTTCCAGTAAGCGAAAGAGGGCCGTGCGCGTTGCAGGAATATCGGAAGTTGTGTAGGCATTGAGTAAAACAGCGAAATAGCTTTGTGACGTGGAACCTAAGAAGGATCAACATCGTCTCAGTGGAACGGAATGCCAATCACCCAAATTCCTCTACATACCCATCTTCCCTGACCATGCAAACTGTTCACTATCCTTCAAAAGGCGGAGAACATGCAGCTGCCGTACCACATGCAAACGAGAAGCTGAGTCTACAGCGGTTTCGTCCTGATCCTTCGACACCTGGACATCTGTAGAAAAGTTTTGCAACAACTTGCCCACATCAAAATGGGCTTCTGTAACCAACGATGACAGGCACCTGTGGTACATCCACAATAACCTCTGCGCACTTTCCGCAAGTAAAGCCACACGCGTTAGATTGGGTGGCTTGGCTGGTACGCCTGGTGTGTCGATGCCCACGTCTCCAACGCCACTGAGCTTTTGCTGCTGCGAAAACGCAACAATGACCATGAAATCGGGTACACGCCTCCGAACTTCCCTCTCCAGATCCCTTCGACGTTTGGACCATTGTCCATCAATTTCATTCTCTTCAAGCGATGATTCAACGCTTTGGAACACGCGTAACACTTCCTCGTACTTCACGAGGCACTTCGCAAGCGCGATTGCTGTGGAGTGTTGGACTAAACCGGAAGGCGACTGCAGGCCTTTAGAGAAATGGGCTTTGGTGTTGACAGAGGGGAGGATGTTCTCGATGATAGTTGACAGTGGCGGTGGAGAGGGTTGGTGCATATTAGGGTTGTTGGTGAGGTAGAACGAAGAAGAGGGTACGGGTAATGAGATAACAGACCCGAAGAAAGCGATGTTAGCGATCCATTTTGATGCTAGGCGTGGCTCGAGCGTGAGGGCTGCCGCAGACCAATAACTGTGGAACGAAAAGCGCGGTTAGTGTAATGAAACTCAGGCGAAAAGTGATGAATGCACCCAGAGACGAGTTCTGGACATGCGTGCATGATTTTTAAGGCAAGCTCCTGCTGCCGCTGATCCTCGTTGACTTTTAGCGTTTTCAATATATTGGATAAAATCTTGTTGTAGATCTTCCCCCGTATAGGCTCTTCGGTGATCGTTTCACTGTCAGATTCCCGTGGGTACCAGCCACGATCTTTGAAACATATTCCAATACCAGGGCGGGTGCAAATGGCCAACAAAAAATGATGAACAAGATCGGCGGGGACATGGTCTGGGTCGGCGCTCTCGGACACATTACGATCGTAAAGTTTCACAATCTAGTGAAAAGATCTTGGAGCTGCACCATAAAACCAATGAGCCACTTACATGTGAAATGGTCGCCTCGCTGAACAGTCCGAGTTTTAGCGTTCTCTTCAACTTCGGGTCTGACCAGATCCCAGCCCAGCACACTTCTAGTACCCTGCGTACGACGAAATAACTGTCTTGGATGAGGCTTTTAAAGATCGCGAGGAAAGGTTCTCGGTGTTGCTCAAGGAATGCGGCTTTGACCTGGGCAGGGCTACCAGATGTGACGAACGAGAGCATGAAGAGGATGTAGAACGTTCGGATATCTGATATCCAGAGTTAATTATGTTTGGGATAGTTGCGTGGGCAGACAGTCGCACCTGGCTTTTCCAATGCATCCACAGCATCTCCACCACTAGATTTACGTCGCATGTTCAGTAATTTCGGCAGCGACTATTTAGCATGGTCAGTTAGCAGGACGCCTGATATTTGATACCTTGCATACCTTAAGCTCCCAGCCAAAAACCTCTAGGACTGCCTTCTTTTCCCTTCCACTCGCGAATGTCGACATGGCATTGAACAACTTCAGCGTCACCAGTATCAGTTCGGCATGCGAACCCCCAAGATACGAATTCAGGCGTCGTGAGTAGCTGGGTATAAGCAAGGACTTGATGATAGGGTGTCCGAGTGCTTGAAAGGTATAGTGCGATGATGTGAGCGACACTAATGCAGATAGAATAGACACGATGAGGGCAAAAACAGAGTTTTGGCGCTACAAGCGGTATCAATATGCTTTCAAAATGAAATTTAAAGGATATGTACTTGCGGTTGATTATCCCATACTTCGAAAAGATCCTGAGCACCAGTAGATCTCTCTAACCAGCTCTGAGCAAGAAGTAGCCGCGCATCCTGGGGTAAGATTGATTCCTCTCCTGGCCGTATCGACAATTGGTTTCTTAGGGTGGTTAAATCTATAAACAGTGAGCATATTCAGTACAATAAATGAAACAAGAAACACACTTGCTACTAGGGCTTCTTGATTTTGTGCACGCAAGGCTGCACCAATCTCATCAGCACTTGTGAAAAGGCGTGTAGACTTGCCACTATGCTCGAGTTTTGAACGTTTTGTAGCCGACGGGCGCGGCTTTTGAGGAATTTGTGAGGACATCGCAAACTGTCGTGATTTTTTAAGTTGCTTCTATCATTTCGCAGCTTAGATGCTGCATAAACGAAGGAAAGAAAGTCTGAACGCGAAATGGTGCTCACTGTGGCTTTGGCCCAAAGCCAAATTTTGTGCACGTGCAAACATTGTATGTGTATATTATATTTTAACGATGATGTCCTCCAATTCAGTTGTGGCCTATTGTGGCCCGGACATAGTCGTTCCTTTCTGAGCTTTTCTGAGTCACTAGTCGGACACGAACCATATACATACCATCCCGTTGGACGATCATAGTACGCAGTGGGCCATATATAGATCGGGGCTCCTTAGGGTTTAGACCCTCTTGGTTTTATCATCTGAGTTCTGCAGGACGGGATACATACATCACACAGGGTACGACAAGAGCAATAACTTGATTAACTTGTATGGACTAACTATGTGGGTCCATTTTTTCTATATGTCTCATCGCAATCACTGAAATGCTATAGAAACAGACTCCCAACAAGATATAGACTTGTAACTACAAGACAGGCTACCCAAGGCTCAAGAAAAACCGTGAGTAGTGTGAACATTTTTGGGCCAAGCTACTCTCCGCAGCTCGGCTCCAACCCAACCTCAAACTCCAACAAGGCTTTTTTGAGAACGAATCTGTTACAGTTGGATTGTTTTAGCTGTTTTTAACCTCTACCCAGGCGCATAATTTGCATTCCTTACACGCCCCCCAGTGATGTAACACTCTTAAATTCAACGATCATCACAATCGATTTCATTGTCGGGCTCACTCCGGTTAATGACTGCGATCATCTACATATGTTCTTCAGTTGACATGGAAAAGGAATAAATGAGCCTCCTACATCCCATCATTGTTCGATCTTCACTTCTCCGGTCGATGATAGCTAATTTTTGGCTGATTTGATCACGAATGGGGAGAGATGTAGCTGTCAGACTTTCCCATGCCCAATCGTCAATCAGAAAATATTACCAGTTTGGCCTTCAATCCTACGATCACCTGTCATGTACCACCAGTTGCAACACAATCTTCGTTTCCCTTCACAAGCCCAAAATGTGCATAGCCCCGTGCTGAATACCTGCGACTATTTAGTGCCACCCTACTAACTTCCTTACGTCCATCCTTCGATCGAATCCAAGGGTATATCTCCCTGGTTCTCATGGTACTTATCTCGTCTGGTACGGCACTGGAAGGCCGACCCTGCATTGTCTGAGTCTATAAAGACTTTCTCTTGGCCCCTTTCTTCGCGCTCTTACTTTGCCCCTGCTGCGCTGGTTCGCAACAAAGACTCATGGATTCCGATTCTGAAGCCGGGCTACTTCATACGCTTTCACTCTCACTTCTATCATATATCTCTGCATTCACCGCCGTCTCTGTTCTATATGGTAATATGATATCCTCTTGAAAGAACGGTTCTTTTAAATACCAATCTTTCCCTTCAGGCGTCTTCGCAGTGTTGTTCACTATTTCTACGATAATATTCCTGTCAGTCTCTTTATTTCACCTCATACTCCGATGCCTCAACCATTCAAGGCTTATCTCACTAACTACTACTTCGTATAGGCGCAAGGGCTTGAAGACTCTCGCATCGTTTGGCATGTTTGCCGTAACAGTAATCACCTTTATCCTATGCACCATATATTGGGTCTCAGACCTTTTAATCATCGTATGCTTTCTTGATGGTCCATTCGCCGAAGACGCGCAACGTGGGCTGTTGGAAGGGATTAAACTGGCGTTGAAACGTGCGATAGTACCTGGCTGGTTGGCTCTGTGGTCATCGTTGCTTCTTGTATGTGTCAGTGTCTTGTATACTTGCGATAGCATTGACAGTTACCATATATAGCCCATCATCAGCGATGCAGTTGTCATCTGGCGCGCCTGCGTTCTGTATTATGGCCAACGCTGGGTCTTGATCCTTCCTATGGCATTACTTCTGGGAACATCTGGTATGATTTTTTCTGTCCCCGTCTCCCTATACCGTCTATTGATAGGGCTACTCCAGCAACCACCGTGGCGTGCGGGCTTTTGATCATGATCACGAGCCAGGATACCTCCTTGGTGGACATTGACAGACGTCTGTTCGGCACGAGCATAATCTTGTCGCTTGTGACCAACATCATCACTACCATGATGATTACATATAAAGTTTGGTATGTGGATCCCAAGTTAAGTACAGTGACATTATTTCATTACTGATCCCGCGAATAGGTGTCACCGTAAAGTCGTTGACATACTCGGCCATGCTCGATCACAGAAAGTTCTTGATCTCCTGCTGGAGTCGGGGCTGGTCTACTGTGTTCTTCAGGTCAGCAGCGAATTGTACACCTGCAGTTTAGAACGCCGAGGCGCTGATACTTTGGTCGTCGTAGACGGTGACCTTGACCTTAGACGGGTTGTTAACCAATGACCCACTAGGCACGCCACATGTCTATGCTACTCAGATATTTCTCTCCTGTTACACAGTACTGGCTGTGAGTGCTTCCCTTCCATCGGTGGTTTACAGATATCTAGAGCTTCGAACATCTAGGCCATGTATCCAACGATCATTATCGTCCTAGTCAACACCCACCGATCAGTCGCGGAGACTTTAAATATTACTGACATCACAATTGAGGATGGCATGGCCAAGTCCAGTGATCCTGATGTCGTACAGCCGGCTGCTTTGGGTCGTCTTTATTTCGCTGCCAACAGTTCACAAGCTGAAAGCGGAAGCTTTTATACCATGCATAGAGTGCAAGGGTCGATGGAAAAGCCCCCGCCTCCCACACCTCCACCATCTCTAGGACAGCTACCCTTAGCATTCGGTTCAACGATAGGGTTGGACGTGGAGGATTGGTTTAGTGGAGCTCAGGGGGCCCGGACGCGGAAAGGAAGTGAAAAGCCAAGAGGTATTCGGATATCAAATATATCAACCGTCACTCGGCGGTGAACATTTGATAAAATTGGACATTATATATCTCTCGTAAATCACCCAAGCGAGTAGATATCAAATAATTATAATGCAATGAGGTGCCAATGCTTGCGATCCATAGAGACATACCAAATCGCAATCAATAATCTTGAAATTGACATATACATTACAAAAGGCACATTTACGAATTATCCACATAGTGCAGCATAATGGAGGCATGTTGTCCGAAAAAAATGCCATGATATATCATATCAATCAGAGCTTGGACTTAGCTTCATTGGGACTGCGAGCCCCAGATGCCATGATTTCATACATGATAACACCAAGCTGGTCTGGTGCTTCTTGTGGAACCTAAGAGGTAAGGGGGTGTGAAGCATGTAAAGGAGTAACGACATCTGGACCTACTAGATGGCCAATCCCCTTCATTTTGTGAACAGACGCGTACTTGCCACCGTACTGAGGGTTGAGTATCGCTGCGTGGACTCTGGCTGGGCTACGTAACTATTTTCAGTGATATAGGCCAGTAGCAAGAAGCTAAAACATACAGGAAGTCATTCTCAGTACCAAGTACAATGTGGACAGGCTTTTCATTGCAGGCCCGCTCCAAGTCTTTCAAAGGCCGCGTCGACCCTTCTCCATCGCGGTACATAGCCTGCTACAAGTAAGGGAGTCTGGCTAGATACGAGAAAAAGATCTACCCACCGCCTCTTGGTCACGGGTACAACCCAGGGTGACACCGTTATACGGTGCGGGCTCCTCATACGATCCAGGATGTGGTACAATCGCATGTTTCTAGCGATTTCCTGTCAAAACAAATATACCAAGGCAAAAAAAACAGAGGTAAACGCACAACAAACAGCTCTATGATACGGGGATCCCATCTGTGTGGCCTGCCACGTTTCATTAGGGCTATGCGAGCTTCGTCGCGGGTGGGCCATACATCACGGCGTTCGTGTGCACCCTTGATGAGCGCCATTCGTAGTTTCTTGACATGTTCCGGCCCAGCTGGGCTAATGAGGGGTTCGACGATGATGACGGATTTGAATGGGATGAGTGGCTCCAGGTATTGTACAATGAGCCTAGAGAGCTATCAAGGACACGAATGAAATCAAACCAGACACAACTCACATCGCATTTGCTCCCAACGAGTGCCCTATCCCAACTAGATTCCGTTTCCTGAAGTCCACTCCTGCGCCATGAAGCGGCCCATCCGATAGGAACCGATGCACAAATTTTGCATACTTTTCGCAGGTGACTGTACGAGATCAAGACGTGAAGTCATGGTTTAAAAGACAGTATCAGTGAGAAAATGAAAATGACACACAATTGTTGCGAAATTCTGGTAAATTGAGAGTCCTCTCATTCACTTCCCCTGCTTCCCCATGATTCGGGCAATCCAGTGCCCATGCCTCTCGTATTTTGATGCGACTTCCAGGTTGTATAGACTGTTTGAGCAGTGCCTCGAGTGAAGGTTCCCAAGTTTCTTTGTGAAAGCTAGTCGAATGGAGAAGGATAAGAGTTAGTGCGTCAGGATCCTCAGCATTGACTACCAGCTCTGGGAGCCAATAGCGCTTAGCTGTTACGACGAGAGGGTGGCCATCGCGGGGGCCATCTCTTACAGCTTCTGCGAGCATGGGAAAAGCTGCCTAAACCGTTGGAAGGACGATGCCTTCTCAATACCATGGGATGGTCTTCGCAAACACATCGATGGCGTAATATAAACACAGTAACCTCAGGCTCCTGATTGTTCAGAGAATTGGTTTCTGTCAGTTCTCTCGCAACTCACCGTCGGGCAATAAACTCTCCTGGACAGCGCTGGTAGTCGAAACAGCGGAGGAAATTTAATTCCGATGAAACTCATTTTATACGGAAAGATGAAACACCGATGTTTTATGTCAAGAACTGGACTTAACTACATCTAAAATACGTTATGCGCTATTTCAGGTTCCACTAGTAATGACTGCCATCAGAATGTGAGCGTCTGCCCAGCGTTGGCCGAGACGGAGGCCCTGACAGCGGATGCGGCAAGAAGCGAGTAGGAGTAGGGGGCCTTGGTGAAGGTACCAGTGGGGGCTGTGTTGGTTGCACCACCGAAATCATTGCCGACCGCGACCGCGAAACCACCGTCGGTGGAGTACAGAGGCTGGTTGGTACCTGCGAAATGGAAGCAGTGTAATGAGAATCTGAAGGGTAGGACTATAGCAGAACAGCTCGTACCAGTCCACACGTTGTTTTCGACAAGGAGTTGAGCGCCTAGATAGGTATATTTAGCATTGAGAGTTTAATTTGCGTGGAAAGGAGTGTACCATCACGGGTGTTGATGCCGTCGTTGTTATTGTCGAAGATGTTGTTGAAGATGTGGCCGTGGCCGAAGCGGAAAGAGGGTGTGCGCGAGTTTAGATTATTCCAGTTGTTGAGGGCGTAGGTGACGGTGATGGGAGTGTCCTCCGCACCGTTGCTGTCAGAGTGGCCAACGAGGGAAGCCTTCCAGTGGGTGTAGAGCTTGCTGTTAGAGACAGTGATGCCAGTGACACCGTGGGTGATATCAAGAAGACCATCGTAGCTAAGGAACATCAGCTACAGTGTGCTCGTAAAAATAAGAATAAAATGGGACAAACAAGTCCTTATCGTGATCCCTGTCGCTGGAGAGGTCAACATGATCAACCCAAACTTGGTGTGAGGCCTGGACACCGATCGCATCGCCTGCAGAAGCCAGGACCTTGGAGATCTTAACGTTACGAATGATGACGTTCGACTCATTCAAGACACGAAGGCCAACGCCAACAAGAGCTGTCAAGTGTTTAAAAATCGTTTCATTTAGGGTATTAAGCCGCTTACCAGAGCCCTTCGCACCAATAACGCTGGTGTTTGAGCCGATCTTGACGACGGTATCACCAGTAATAGTACCTTAGCATTGAAAAAATGAGAACGTTAACTCATCGGTGAATGGGTCAGAGGATATATACCAGAAATGATGACGATTTTCTTTGCCGTTCCGGTAACGGCAGCGGTGAGAGCAGCAAGAGTGGTGACGGTGGTGGTGGTGCCACCAGAGCCACCAGAGGTTCTGTCGCCAATGAATATGAGCGTCGTGTGAGGAAACCAAGGTACTCACCCTCCGTTCAGAGTTGCGTATCCAACAGTAGCGACATCACTAACTGATGCGCGCTTTTCGATGGTGGATGCCTAGCAATGAAATATTTTAGCAGTAGTGACAAAGCGTCGGGACGCCTTTACATACAAATGCAACCTGGATGGCAGAGTAGGCGAGGAAGGAGGCGAGCCACTTCATGTTTGTGAGTGCTAAAGCTGGAGTAGAACAGAGACAAGTTCTGGTTCTGTTGTCGTCGCACTTAACGTCCTATTTATACTCGTACGTCGAGGATGTACGGATAATCCTTGGAGTGTTTTATGAGACCATTTTCTAAGTTAGTGGAAGTGAAGGAGTTCCAAACCCAGTTCATGGCGGTCCGTCGGTTCCGCTCGGCCCTTGAATTATCCCTGCGGTGAACTGCGAATAAGATACATCTTCGTAGTTGTGAAGAGGGTAAGTTCTACCATGGATCTACCATGTGAAAAAAAAGGTAATCAATGAAGACCCAGAAGACAGTTTCGATGGGCCATACTGGGCCATACTCACAAATAGATGACGACCATGTCACTTGACAGATGGGTATCGACGCTTCGGAGACAACGTGGTACTCGTGGATTTGTGCTCGTGAATGATTTGTTCTATTTTTGAAGTTGTCTGTTACGCTGTTTAGCGGTCCGCCAGCGGAACATGAAACGCACTTACAGAGTCAATACGTGAATACAATACGTAGATCTCATAGAAGCATTCAAAGTGGCTTATTTGGCTACTGGGCGGACCGGTGGCGGCTAAAGTGAGATACGATTGCAGAGACAAAAAGGGAACACAACAGACATTGTGGAAGCACCAGTTACAAAATGTCCCACGCACTCTACGTCTCTTAGGGTTGTTCAATATAAACGCTTGCTATGAGTAGGGTCATATTTTATAGGCCAAACATGGTACTGCGCCACAAGAAATGTTAGAGCTTGGCAAAAGCTTGGGTTTAGAAGTTACCGTAATAGATCAAACATCGAGTCTCTTCCGAGGTCTAATCCCTAGAAGAGATTAAGTCTTTATCCGGTCCCGCTTGATCGGGAGGTAGAATGGGACTAGTAGGTCCTCACCCAGTCACGAGGGTTTGCAACTGGTCCCGAGACTCGTTTAAGCGGGGATGCGGCGCCGCGCTGACGATGAATGCCAGATCTTGTAAACTTGGTGAGATATCTGCAGCGGGACAGCAAAGTTGCTCATATGTAGTTGAGTTCATTACTGAGCCATCCTAGATATCTAGATCACACCCCCGCCCAACCCCCGCCCTCAGAACTCCGTTACGCGGCTATCGCCAGCTTGAGACAGGCGGAAGAATGTCATCTAACCTCATATGGTGCAGTCTGAAAAAATTTGGCGTGTGGTAATGGGTTGGTCGAGCATTCAAAGGGGTCTGATAGTATGACACTCTGGTCGTTATAAAGAGGTCACAGAAGCTTGGAAAGATGCTGGAGAATAGGGACCAATTTATGAAAGAACGAAGTTGCCATGATCAAAAGAGTTACACCAGCGTGGTGCAGTATCATCGAAGTTCAAGAAGAGGTACAAACTTTAGGTTTATTTTGCTGCAGCCTTTGCCACATCACTCAGGATCCAGATTTGATCTCGTTTGGGATCTCGGCCGCCGCAACGAGTGCCTGATCATATTGTACATTTTATAAGACTATTGCTGATACCAACAGTCTAACAAGTGCTCAAGTCGATAAAGAGATCACGCGAGATTTCTCATGCTATGCATTAGAATCGGAATTGAAAATGAAGTGTGTTGTATTTTTGTAAACAGAAGTTAAAAATAACCATTCACTGCTCTACTTCCTGATCAGAAGGACAAGGTCTGGCCGGCGTTGGCGACGACCGAGGACCTGACGCTGGAGGTGGCGAGCAGGCTGTAGGAGTAGGGAGCCTTGGTGAATGAGCCAACGGGGGCAGAGTTTGAAGCACCACCAAAGTCGTTACCGACAGCGTTGGCGAAGCCTCCATCAGTGGCGTAGAGGGGCTTGGTGGTACCTGTAAAATAAATGAGGTTTAATGGGAGCCCGAAGAGTAAGATTAGGAAGAGAGGTACGTACCGGTCCATACGTTGTTCTCGACAAGGAGTTGAGCACCTGTTATGGAACGTGTCTTAAGCACTGCGATAGACATACAAAGGAATGGGTGAACATACCATCACGGGTGTTGATGCCGTCGCTGTTGTTATCGAAAACGTTGTTGAAGATGTGGCCGTGGCCGAAGCGGAAAGAGGGAGTGCGGGAGTTGAGGTTGAACCAGTAGTTGTTGCCGTAGGTGACAGTGATGGGGGTGTCCTCAGAACCGTTGCTGTCAGAGTGGCCAACGAGGGAAGCCTTCCAGTGAGTGTAGAGCTTGGAGTTGGTCACGGTGATACCAGTGACGCCGTGAGTGAGGTCGAGAAGACCATCATAGCTAAGAAACATCAGCTGGATTATATAGTTAAAGAAGAAATATGACGAACAAGTCCTTGTCGTGGTCCCTGTCGCTGGAGAGGTCAACATGGTCAACCCAGACTTGGTGGGAAGCCTGGACAGCAATGGCGTCACCAGCTTCTGCCAAGACCTTAGAGACTTTGACGTTGCGGATGATAACGTTCGACTCGTTCAAGACGCGGAGGCCAACGCCAACGAGAGCTGTCAGGCTTGTAAGCATCGCTTTGTTTGGAAGAACTAAACCACTTACCAGAGCCTTTTGCACCAATGACCGAAGTGTTGGAGCCGACCTTCACAACAACATTACCAGTGATTGTTCCTGTAGATAATAAGACTGCTGCAAAATCGCAGGATCGTTTATTTTACACACCAGAAATGATGACGATCTTCTTGGCTGTTCCTGCCACGGCTGAAGTCAAAGCAGCAAGGGTGGTGACCGTTGTTGTGGTTCCACCTGATCCTCCAGTAGTTCTGTACCACACGACAAGTGATGAATAGAAAGCCAAAAATGTATGATGAGCTATATTTACCCTCCGTTAAGGGTGGCATATCCAACTGTGGCTACGTCGTTGACACTTGCCCTCTTGACCAACTGGTGGTCAGTGGGGGTGGCCTAAATATAGACTCAATAAGACAAGTTCTTGGTTAAGAATAGCATCAGAACATACAGAAGCAACTTGAGCCGCGGCGAGGAGGACGAATGAGTAGAGCCACTTCATGTTTGAGATTTGAGGTGTAGAACGAGTTCTGCTTCAACTGCTACGTTCGAGGCACCTTAAATACGTTTCGGGGTAACTGCCGGGGCCTCAAAGCGACGCAGACAATGGTAACTTGGACTTGGCGAAATTGTAGACGAAAGGAGCCTGCAGAGCAAGGCGGACCGCTAACCCGTCCGGCCCACGTAGACAAGAACACACAAAATTGGGATATTAACGCGCCATTCAGTGTACAATGTTCCTCTGACACAAGAAAATTGTTGACGACACGCGTTTGGAGAGGGCGGACCGCCCGGCCCATGATTGCCTATGATCAATCCACCGAGTGTCCTAGATCCAAACGGGTTGTGAACGAGTTAGAGGTATGGATGATGATTGTCCGTGACGTACATTGAAAGTATGTTCAAGATCTGCGGAGGAACATAATCACGTGGCATTGGAGATCTGATGACCATTGTAGACGGGAAAACCTGTGGATCAGCCTATACGCTCGGTAGAATTAGCCTGGCTTTTCAAAGACGTTAATGGCAAATCAGTGCCCAATATCTAATAGATTGTCCGGCAGAAGAGAGCATGAGCCACAGAAGAATCGTTGAACGGCCATTGCCGAAGCAGCCATGGAGGCGTAAACAGCTTCCAGACATTCCCAAAGTACATTGCACACAGTCGCCATAAAATTGTCTCATCGGCGGTGTAACTTCGAACAAAGGATACAAACGAGACGGAGGGCAGCCGGGCCGCCAGAAGACAGTTGCTCGACATGGTCTGACTGCCCCACATCGAAGCGTCACCCTAAAACACTCTCTGTTGTGAAGATATCATCATCGGAAAATTGACATCAAAAATAGAGTGTTCCTTCATCACCTGCACACTTACGCCCACTGAAATGAGATGTCATGTTCTAAAGGATACCAACCTTCGAAAAGGTCTTTTTTTTTTTTTACACGGGCCCCGTAGTCTTCATGTTCGCTTTACCTCATATTTCTCCCATCCTACTTCTTCCAGCTTCTTTACCTTACCCATAACTTCCTCTTCGAGGTTGCTGAGGTACTCGTCCATAGCAGCAAGCAATGTCGGTGTACCCGCAGCAAGAATTCTGACAGCGAGGAGCCCGGCATTGGTACTATTATTGATGGCGACAGTAGCAACGGGAATACCACGCTTTGGGATCGTTATGATTCAGCAGCTGACAGCGCGGAGAAATGTATGCAAGCTCACCGGCATCTGGACGATACTGTGCAGAGAATCCACTCCATCCAGTGTGCTACCCTTCACGGGGACACCGATCACGGGTAGAGCTGTCATGGCGGCGACCATACCAGGGAGATGAGCCGCACCGCCAGCCCCGGCAATGATTGTCCGCAGGCCGCGCGTTGAAGCCGATCGTGCGTATTCCACGAGTCTGTCAGGCGTGCGGTGGGCGGAGACGATGGTGAGCTCGTATGGGATGTGGAAACGATCAAGGATGCGAGCAGCGGGGAGCATAACAGGTAGATCAGAATCTGAACCCATTATTATTCCAACTAGAGGTTGAGGGTCTGAGAGTCCCGATCCCGGTGCAGTTGTGACGGGCGCATAGTGATCGATCTCCTCTGCGGTACTAGAAGGTAAAGATTTTAGTATAGGTCGCAGGCGAGCTCGAAGCTGTGCATCCGAATCTGCTACAATAGTGATGTGCCCCATTTTACGACCTTTTCGGCACTCTGACTTTCCATATAAATGGATAGAAGCTCCAGGAACTGAGAGGGCTACGTTCGTAGTAGCGTTGATTTCGTCCATAGACGACGAGTGTCCGATCAGGTTGAGCATCACGGTTGACGGAACCTTTAGGGCCGTGGATCCTAAAGGTAAATCAAGGATGGCGCGAAGATGATTTTCATACTGAGAAGTCTCGCAAGCTTCAATGGTATAGTGGCCAGAGTTGTGGGGACGAGGAGCAATCTCGTTGATAAAGATGTGACCTAAATAGTGATGAGCATCTTGATTGCTTGGCGTGATATACGAATGACGAACCGTCCTCCAAGAGAAACATCTCCACACCAAATACACCAGCACCCGTAAAAGTCATTACAGCTGCTTCGGCAATACTTCGTGCCCGTTGAGCAAGAGTAGGATCTCGGCTCCGTAAAGGAGCGAAGACCAGATGACATATGTTTTCTTTGTGAATAGTTTCAACCGTTGGGTACGAGTGAACTTCATCATCGATTGTTCGGACGACCATCACAGCAATCTCTTTGATAAAAGGAACCCACTTTTCCGCGTATAGTGGGCGGTTTCCCAAAGCGGATATAGCTTCAGAAATCTGAGACAGCTCTCGAATGACGAAGTTTCCCCTGCCGTCGTAGGCTAATGTACGGCTTTTAAGCATCAAAGGTAGGCCTAGCTGTGCCGCGGCTGCTCTAATGGATTCATCATTGGATTCCACTGAGAGATAGCTGGATATCGGGGATCCATGTGACGATAGGTGTTCCTTCTGTCTAAATTTGTCCTGGATGATCTGTACGGTGGCTGGGCTGGGATGAACAGCAAGGGAAGCCTTGCCATCTAAAGGGCGGCGTTGGATATCTTCCAACGTGGCAACATCAACGTGCTCTATCTCAACAGTCAAGACGTCAACTTTCTGAGCGAGAGCTTGGATTTTGAGGGGATCGGTAAAAGAGCCATCGACGTGCGCAAGACTTGGAGACAAGGGAGCCACAAGTTGTTTGGCGGGTGCATGTTCCCCGACGTCAAGAAACACGACTTTGACATTCAGAAGAGAGGCCGACGCGGCGAGCATACGGCCCAACTGGCCACCGCCTATCACATACAGTTAAAATTCCTTGTAACGAGATTTTTATAAGAATCCTGATATTACATGAGTGCTCATACTTTCAAGAAACTTAAAGTAGACCTACACGCACCAAGAACCCCGACGACCTTGTTGGACATGTTTAACAATGAGGACAAGGTGTTTTAGTGATAAAATTTTGAAAGGTGCTGACCCTAACCTTAAGATAGGTTTAGCCACCAGCACGTGGTGGTAGTTTTTTCTCTCCTCACCGTCCTACTCTCGGCCCTCAACCAAGTATGCCTCCAGCTGCCGTGAGGCCTGCCCCGAGAAAACGCGTACGGAAAAGGAAGAGAAGAGCTGCATCTTTCTCATCATCCTCAGATTCATCCTCAGATTCAGATTCTGAGGTAGAGGTTCAGCCTAAACCACCCCAGCGTGTTCAGCCTGTGATAGTCCAGCCTGAGGAATCTTCATCCTCTTCAGAATCGTCGGAATCATCTTCAGACTCTGAATCTGAAGAAGAACCTGTTACTACTACTGCCGTCCCTCCAATTTCCCAAGGCTCAATTGCACCGATTAAATCGCGACCAGTCATACATCGTTCTTCGCCATCGCCATCGCCTCCTCCTACAGAAATTCCAACGTTTATAAATATGTCAGAATCTGCAAGTAATGATTCGCATGAGTTGGCCTTGAAGGAGAAGTTTAGGAAGTTTTGGATGGCGTCTGTAGCAGATGGGTTCAAGGACGATCTCGAAGAAATACGGAAGGTGTGTCTGTCATTTGTCGGTGTAGCGAGAACCTCGTTAAAATGCCTATGCAGGAACCAAACCTTGGGACGTCTCGTCTCGCTTTGTTAATCGATTCTTTGGCGTCTGGTGCAGATGTATTCACGTCCAATAAAAGTAGCGACATCAACGAAATCGAAGTTATTCTTGAGTGATATGCTACAAAAACCTACTAATATGCATCACATCCCCAAGTACCCTTCTTTGACATCATAATCTGTCCGGGCGTATTCCCAGAAGCTTAGATAAAACCAAACTCGCACTCTTTTCGCTCGTTTCGGCGCTCTCCTCGTTGCGTAACCTAAGTCCACCATCCCAATATTCTACTTTCTTGGTCTTGGGACATTGAGCAGATTCCTCCAAGTTTCCCCGCACTGACTTTTGAACATCGATGAGATGGGCCAATAGCCGTTTCCCAGGGTTTCCAGCTGCAGCTGATGATACAACGTCCAGGGTGAGCTTTTCATTGGCTTGATCCATTAGCACCTTGGGCGATTCGATATCAATGGGTTTGGCGGCTTCCACAGCCTTCTGAACGGCAACTTTGTTGTTCATCAGGTTGGCAAAACCGGTCAGTTCCTTCACCAACACGCCGTCTGGGTCGAGCTTCCCATCGTTGACCAGCCATTGGATCGTGTCATATAACCTCCTAATCTCGGGTTCCAGATCAATCGGGTTGACACGAGCGGGGTTCCGCTTGTTTTGAACAGGAATGAGTGTTGCTGCATCAGCACCGCGCTCCTTCGTGAAGCTCTGCGTAAACTGGAGCGTGTACTTCAAACTTGCCATCTCCAGTGGCGTTTCGCCAACCCCGTTCTCCGCGTGAACAACTTCTGGGGGCGATGCCTTTACAAGGAGCTTGGCGATCTCCCCGTAGCTGCTCTGTACAGCACAATGCAGGGGTGTAGAACCATCAACATCGCGTGTGTGAATTGTAGTTTTCGTGAAGTCTAAGAGCAATTGGACTATGGTTGTTGCACCTCGTTTGACGGCCAAGTGCAGAGGCTATGGGCAGATAGATATGATTATAGGTGTACAAGGAAGGTGTAACCATACGCACAGTGTTACGCCGTCCCTTGGACTGCTGAGCAAGCAAGGCTTCGTTAACATCTCGAGGCAGTTTCCGAAGGAGGTGATCGACGAGACGAGGAACATTGTTGTTGCATGCAATATGATAGATATTCCACCTATAACGAATTAGATACGCCGGTAGATGATATGTCTAACATTCGGATCTCTCACCCTCGAACTGTATCATTGGTGGCGGGGGAGACCGACTGAGCCAAAAGGAAATCGATGATTTCTGGCTTACATCTCATGTGCACAGCTAAGAGCATCGCATTGTATCCATAAAATTTGATGCTAGCCAAGGGCCGAGTTAAGCACTTACATGAGGGAAAAGTTACGGTAGACTCACGTCTCGTGAAGGCAGGATGCCATGAACTTTGGATTCCTGGCGAAAAGGATCTTAATCGTACTGAGATCCATACTCAGGATCGCGGAAGTAAGGGGTGAATCGCCTGCACTGGAAATCGTCCACCCAAGCCATTGGGGAAGAACTTTCTCAAGATCGACGGTACGACGAAGTTGGGAGGCACGCTCGCCTCCATTATTGAATGCAAAAGACTCATAAGCAGCGAGTGGGCGACCTCCAGCAAGGTACTTGATGATTGATTTGGCCTTTTCGATCCCAGCGCGCCAAACGAGAGGATGATTGGCCGAGTGCGATGCTTCGCGATGGCTCCAGTCCGTGAGCTCTATTCTCTTCTTGCCATGGATGCTCAATCCAAGGTAAGTCTTGTCCATGTCGTTCTGAGCAATGGCCCAGTGTTGACTTACATGGTCGGGCTGAGTATCTATGCCTTCACCAGTTTTCCTACTCGTCGAGCATGTCTGCCCTATCCCTACGCAATATTTCATCGATAGGGTCCCGTTGCATGGTGATTTTGACGGGTGATGCAAGGTAGAGACCTAGGACGGTTCGGAACATGTCCATGTCGTTGTCGCATATAGCTTTGAATAGCAGGTTTCCACTGCAGTGCGCATACTTCCCATCACGATCTCTTGCTATCCAATCAACCTTGGCCGCATCAAGGATCGTTCTGGGATGAACACTACTTCTGATGCTTGAAGGACATTTCGCGATGTCGGTAAACTTCCTTTCCTTATGGGTGTCCGCATCGTACGAATCGTCTAAGTCATAGAAAGTTTCTGAACCACTATCATCATCGTCTAAAAGGAAATGACTCAGTTTTGACCCATTCACGCAACTTCGAACTAGCAACATACCGTAAACATCGCTATTACTGACGCTGAACTTCTCTACTTCTTTGGAAGAGTACTGTGCTATGGAAATCGCCATGATGAGCTTAGCCGTACTCCATTGGCGTCCCATGACAGCAGCGAACAGGGGCGTATACCCTAAAAATCAGATGTCATGAAGGGCATGTAATCATCAGGTAACGATAGTACCAACCTTTCTGCTTTAAAACTCGAAAATATTCAGAGGTGGGACAATATTTTCGACCCTTTCTCTAGAAAGGCAGAGCTATTCGATCTTCTTGTTGTTACCAGTAAAGCAAGCCTCGAAGAGCTCGTCATACACAGGAACAAGATGTTCAGCGACAGGGGTGTTTTCCTGGTAGTAGTAACAATCATTTAAAAGCTCGTACTTTGTTGGTGTTACTTTCTTTCTGTTGCCGAGGCTTGGCTGGGTTTGGGCATAGAATTTGGGAAAAGTGACAGGCCATCCTGGATAAATGTCGTTCCACGTTTTTGCGTCCTTAGAACCAAGAAGGCGCTCTATATCCATCAGGAAGCTCTTGGTTTCTTGGTATTCCTTAAGGAACTCTTGATCGTAGATGTTACACTTCTGTTGTGTTTGCATAGCCTCGGACGCTTCCCTATTCTTTCTGGCATACTCAGCATAGAATCTGTTCCACCCTGATACAGAGGGAATGGCCCAGCTCTCTGTGGGACACGGTGAATGTGCTAATGCAGCGATCTTCGTAGATAAAACATTAATTTCACATCTAACCCAGTCCGCGACGGTTCTACGCGTCTCAGGAGTGGATTTTTTGCCAAGAGAGCCCTTTAAGGCAATATCGATATCAGCCCCCAGAGCAATAAGTAATTGAGCAATATCGTCGTTCTTGGCAAGGGCAGTCTCAAGTGGCATGAAAACCGAGTTGACGGCGGTGTGCGATCCATGTGGGAAATAATATTGATGATTCGTGAAGGGACTATAGACACTTTAGCATTATGAAAGGACGAATAAGTATTAAAATTTACTTGTTTTCGAGGTCACGGGAGACGTCCTCCGGTCTGAAGACAAGCCTAGCACCATGTGTGAGGAGAGTAGCGAACATAGAATAGTGACCCCTGTTGATAGCGGTAACGATTGGGTAGCAGACCGCATTGCAATCGAGAGAAGGGGAGTTGACCATTAAATCCGCGTCTGGGTTGTACTTCAGAATGGTGACAACTAGGCGAGCCTTTCCTGAAGTGACTGCTTGATTGAAGGCGGTTTGTAATAACCGGTTGTTGGTTGTCAGGGTTGTTGCACCAAAAGTGATGAGCCGCTGGAGGATTTTACACGCTTTCTCCTCGTCCTCTCTCAAGACCGTCAGCATCACGGGGTGGGAGGCTGAGCCATAGGTTGTACCCGGCAAGTCAGCACCTAGCTTGAGGAGCTGATCAACGACCGCCAGCGATCCAGACATCACTGCGTGAGCCAGAGGCGTAAAATCAAGATCCCAGTCGGCTAAATTTATGTCCAAAACATCTGGCTGATCTGGGAAGTCCTCGGGGAACTCTTGCGCCTCGTTCTTGTCAGAAGCCGCTCCTCCGCCTTCCGTAGGCTTCTTCACTAACTCGAGTTTGCGGGCCTCCTTATCCTTGCCCGTGTCTCTCTTGTTGTTCCTGCTCCTCCCGTCATCACCACTATCAGCATCGTCCAGATCCATATCCATAGATACAACATCGTCATCCACTGATGCCCAGTCATCGTCAGAATGGTGTTCAATAATAGGTTCATCGATGTCCATCAGCCTTTCCACCTGTAATAGTTCAGCAGCTTCCGCTGCGGCCTCGTTGCTAGCACTTTTCTCAAAGAGCTTATAAATCACGGCAGGTTGGTCATACTGTGCCGCCAAATGCAGGGCATTGCGGCCGTCGACGAGCTTGGCAGTGATGATAGCACCGGCGTCGATAAGACTGCATGCGATATTCGTTGCACCAGCGAG